>VDFB02128129.1:0-21104 GCA_007258455.2 Sequoia sempervirens | reverse complement strand
GTGGACACGTCCCTAACTTCCTGGGGCTGTCATTTATAAACCGTGCATCGGGTCAGCTTCGTTCAAAAACCAAAATTGCTTAATTTTTTGAGCTCTATCTAGTGGTACCTTTTATTTCTTCTATCTAATCAAACCAATCCATTCCTTTGATCATCTAATCAATCCAAGCACACCAATCCGATCAAGTTCATCTAATCACAATTATCCAATCAACATCATCTAATCATTTGATCCTATCCAATCAAACTGATCTAGTACTTTAATCAAATTCATCAAATCATCTACCCGATCCAATCATCGTCTACCGAATCCCATCAAAATCAAAAGCAATCCCATCCAATCATCCTAATCTGAGCTTTTGTCCAATCCTGATCTGAGCTTGACCAAAATCCTGATTTGAGCTTTAATCCGTTCCCATCCAAAATCTTTTATCCATTCTCTTTATCCTTTTACCATCATGAACCCTCACCCTCCATCAATAGTGGTCAAGGGAAACCCTAATTACGTGGACGACGATAACGAAAGTCTTGTCAATCAAGAAGAATATGACATAGATCCCCTCGATGCTATCATCGCTAGTAAGCTTTCTCCATCCACTTTCCACAATCCAAATCATGCTCCTTATGCCACCTTTGATAATGGATATCCAGTATCTTCTTCATCCCCATATTTGTCATGTCCTTCGTCTACATCATCCTCTTATTCAACATCCACATCCTCTTATCCTCATCTTCCATCACAATATTCCTATTACAATTCCCCATCCATGGCCCCCCATCATAATCCTCTTTCCCAATCTTCCTATACTAATCCTACATCCCCACCCTTTTACCTTAATCCTACATCCATGTCTCCTCATCCTAATCCATCATCCCAATACCTTTATTATAATCCACCCCCCACATCCTCTTGTTCCACTACACCACCTATATCCTCTTGTCCTAATCCACAATTCATGTCCCCCTATCTTAATTCACCACTCCAATATCCTTACCTTAACCCTCCATCTACTCCTAGTCCTCCATCCAATCCCATTCATACATCTACTCCTAGTCTTCCATCCACTCCCATTCAGCCATCCCATCCTAGTCCTCCATCTACTCCTAGTCCTCCATCCAATCCCATTCACCCATCCAATCCTAATCCTCCATTTACTCATAGTCCTACATTCAATCCCATTCTTCCATCTAACCCTAGTCCACCAATCCATAATCCCTCATCCATTTCTACCACCCTAGCCAAGCCAACCATATGCAAGTCTCTCATTTCAGAAGTTCTCCAAGGACTAATTACAAAGAAGCCATCCCCAACTCCACATCTTGAAGTCATGGAACCATGCCATCTAGATCCATCATCCACGGTCACTAGTGATGAGACCCTTCTCCATACCACACCTATTATTGATGTTACCACCCCTAGTACTGCTCAAACCATTGAAACCATTGAACCCACTAAATCCATTGAACCCACATCTCCTACCATGAGAACCACCGAATCCATCGAAAACACCCAATTCCAATCCACTCCCTCTACTCCTAGATCTACCGAATCCATCAAAGACACCCAAATCCAATCCACTCCTCCCACTCCTAGTAGCACTAAAACCCATTCCAATGAACCTCATGGATCTCAAAGAGGGCAAATGTAGACATCCAAATTTGAACACTTAATTTATCCAAATTTATCACTTTTCGTCTAAACATCCTTTATTATAGTTAATTAAATAATATTACTATTATTTAATTAATATCTTAATTCTGAATCCCTAAGGTATTTAATTAATAATTAAATACCTTACCCTCCTTAATCCTCTTTTCATCAAATAAATTAAATAAATATTACATTTATTTAATTCCTCACATGTCATTTTCATCTAATCCTAATCCATTTCCCATCTTTTCATTAGGGATGTGCACATGCCTAATCCTTGATTAGGATGTGTCACATCCTCCAACTTTTGCAAGTTGGCTTCTAATCCTATTTATTCTTCTAATTATTACTAATTAATTTCCAATAATTCTCCAAGGAATTTTTAATTCTTTTTTATTCTTCCTAGATTCCCTCTTTTATATGTGAATTTTTAATTCACATTCCATCCTTCCAAGGCTTCTAGAACCTTGGACTTGTCACAATCTCCACATGTGACCAAGTCCCACCTTTTTGGAGCCCACCTTTTATCCTCTAGATCCTCCTAGGAATGTGAATTTTAATTCACATTTATATCCCCAACCACCTTTCCTTTTCCCATGTAAATTTTTGAGGAATTCAAAATTCCTCAAAAGTCCCTTTCACTCCCACTTGGGGACAAGAAATCCCTTTTTGTGGAAATCCTCTCATCCCCCAAGGTGCATGTCCTTTTCCACCTCATGTACCTTTTTGACAACTCATCTCCACCTCATATCCTCTTGTCCACTTCACCCTCCACATGTCAAGATGTGAGGGCTTGTGGGTTCTCAACCCACCATAGCCCTTCATCTTGGCCTTGTTGGATCAATCTTGACCCTTGAATTCTCTAGAGAATTCAAATTCTTCTATAAATACCCCCTCCTCAAGGGCATTTCCACAACACTTTAGATTGAAGCAACTACATGCTGCCCATTTGCCTACACAACACTTAGCTATCTTGCACCCTTATGCTGTCATTTTGCATTCTCAACACTTTGCACTCTCATAACTACATGCTGTCCAAACCTTTTTCAATCATTCAACCATCTTTGTCCATCATTTTGCATATTGAAGCTTGCATTATAGTCACTCAATCTATTATTTAAGGAGCACACAACCAATTTAAGCAAGGGCCAATCAAAGAAGTTTCAACAACAAGGGAGGTAAAAGTGTTTGTATTTCATTTTATTTGCATTCTTTTTCGTTGTAACTCTCTTTTGGCTAATCTTGAGGTGTCCTTGGCATTTTGTCTTTCATGTTTCTTAGCTAGTTAGATTTGCACATTTAGAGCGGTAGGAAATTCCAAGGTATACACTAACATTCTAAAACATGAAAGCTTGATAAACATCTACACTAAGACATTGAAACTTATTCTATTAGGGGAGTGGTGTTGCAATGATGTGGAATGGTGACCCTTTCCCAATCCCTTGGATAATATGAGGCTTTTCCAATTGATTTTATTGATTAAAATTGATGGAAACTGATGAAAAAGATGAATGAAAGCATGATGAATGCTAGATTAGCATGATGAAAGTTAAGATTATTGGTTTAAGTGTATGCAAAGCTATTCTAAATGTATGCAAGATTCGAAAGATTAAAGCCCTAATTTCAAGATATACTAAATGGATGCAACTAAGTTACCATGGAAGCCATTAATGGATGCTCTAAGCTAATCATGCAAGATTTAAACTAAAAAAAAGATAAATATATGTTAAATATGGATGCAAATGAGAGTGATTTTAACATCATAAGTTTACTATTAAAAGATGGATCCCTATTCAATAGATGCAAGCCCTATTTATAGAATAGGCAAAATGAAATTGATGGTCAAGATTGAAAGGATCAATCAATGGTCAGGAAGGAAGGAAAATAGAGGCATGGGTCATGGATTCCCATTGAGGGTTGAGGATGCAAGATGATATTTAATCAAGGACCCACAATCATCCAAACAAACACACTTTCAAAACTTGCACAAGAAGTTTGTTGAAAGTTTGTTACAAGGAAGAATATGTTTTTTTTCAAATGAGTGAAGAGAGATAATATTCTCAAGGAATATTCTCATGAGTGAGGAAAATTAGCATTTAGTTAATTAAAACCAAATTATAATGTGCAAAAGGGAAGGAATATTTCACAAAAATATTCCTTTTTGGAAGAATATGCAAAGGAGGAATATTATCAAGGAATATTCCCTTGCAAGTGGGAGAGTTAGAATTAATTAGTAATTTGATAATTAAAGCAAAGTTTCAATTATGCAATTTAGAGGAATTTAGGATATCCATTAAATAATTAACTTATTTAATGGAAAGGGATCAAAATGACATTTAATTAAATAATTATGATTATTTAATTTAAATGAGAGGACTTAAGGTGTTAAAATTAAATATTTTGATTTATTTAATTTAATAGGATGAAAGATTAGCATGAAAGGGGTAGGAATTAACCTAATTAGATTAATCAGATTAATAGATGAAAATGAGGCATTTAATTAAATAATTAGGTTTATTTAATTAAACAAGCAAAAAGAAGATAGATTTTAAGACGAAATGATGTTAATATATTGGATACAAGTGTGTATATAATTCATAACATTTTTAAGTGTCTACACTAATTAGTAATGAAATCTCAACCCTAATAAGTTATTTATTTAATTAAATCTAAAACTCACTTATTTTTATTATTTTAGTTAAAAGCATGTTATAATGGAATATCCTCTATTCATTAAAAGTAAGCCTTAAACATTGGAGGGGCATTATTTTTGTATTACAAATAAAACCTTATGACCCACAGGACCACAATTTTTCAAATATAATTACTACAAAATATGGCCGTTAAGCCTCGAGATAAATGTACATAACTGAATGCAAACCCTTCTAAAAAGTCAAAATTCTCCCACAGAACCTTCGTTTTCAGTTAAACCAAATCCCCAAGAAAACCTTCGCAAAATTTCCCGCCTCGCGAAATGGATCCCAAAATAAAAAGAAGGAATTCTCTGCAAGAAATTGCAGAGAGTTGCCAACACAAGCTTCTGTTAAAGCAATGGATGAAGGAAGAAGAAGCCATCTGCAGAAGAATTGCCCTTAAAGAAGCCCACCTAGACGCCAGACGAAAACAAACCACGCAGTTTTGCATTTTGTATTTCTTATACCATGCAGTAACCTTAATTCTTCTATACACTACTGTAGGAGATAGTCTAAACGCCCGCAGCAAGGTCTGGATTCCTTTCTTGCAATCAGTGGTAGCATCTGTTTTAATGATATTAGGCATGAGGTACAAAATGGGTCTGGAAAAGAAGGTTGAGAGGCTGGTTGAAAGAGAAAAGGAGGATGCCAGATTGTTGGGTAATTGTATTGAGGAACTGAAGATGAAAGGGAATAGTTTTAATCTGATGGAGAAGGTGGAGATCATGAGGAGGGCAAAGGGTATGTGCGTGGGATTAAACAGGGGTGGTGGAGTAAGAAGAGGTAGGGATTTTGTTACATTATTTTTCATCGTTGTTGAGGGTTTTGTTTTGGGTTGTATCAGATTGGTTGTCTGTTGATGACGGGATTTGAATGTAAGCTCTGGGATTTTGGATTGTATGGAGAAAATGGATTCTGGGTATTGGCACTTGGATTTTAGAATAGGCCCTAGGATTTTTGAAAGAATGTATAATTTTGTTACACTTGTGCTGATGCCTGAAATTTGGATATGGGGATTAAGGTTTCCTTTCATGCTCCCTGGGGTTCTTAATTGGGCAGTGTAGGGTGCAATTCCTTCTTCTTGAAGGCAAGAATTTGAAGGTGGAGTTTAGGGTTTCAGTGATGACTCCCAGGTGTTCTTAATGGAGCATGGTTTGAATATGAATACAGATCTTTAGATCCCAGGGCTTTGATTTGTATGTGAAATTGTTCATTGGAGTTTCAGCACCACGTCATGGTGCCTGAGAACTGGAATTTGGATTTGGGGTTTCAGGGTTCTTTAAGGCTTCAATTGCACTGCCTAGTGTTAAAGGGTTTTAGAGTATAGATTTGGGTGATGTTAGATTAAAATCTGGATTTTAGAGTATAGTCTTCAGGCCCTATGGTTTTAATTTGTATGTGCAAAATTGGGGTTTAGGATTTTTGGGTGCTTCCTTCTTGTCCAAAGAAATTGGTCTTTTGGGTGCACTCAATTTTTGATGTTTATAATGGAGCAGGATCTTAAGTGCCTACACATCCCGTTCCCTGATGGACAGAATATGTAATATAGATATAAGACCTAGGTATTGGGTGAAGGTCTCTAATTTTGAAACTATTTAAATCAAAGCCAGGATTTGGGGTTTATGCCCTTACAAGCACTGACTAGTGGCCTTACAGCAACGATTTGAAATTGAAATCCAGGATTCTGGTGTTTGGTGTGGTAACTGTTCTGAGCTCTCCTCATGGAGAAGATTTGAATTAATTTGGAGTTAAGGGTTTGAGTGCACTCCCTGCTGGCACAAAAATCTTTTATGCAAGTTGTGCTTATTAGCACATCCTCTGTTGTTACCCTAATATAAAAAGAATTCTATCGAAGGATAGCCTGATTTCTGGTCTATTGCCGCTGCTGCTGATTTTGTAGGGATGGATAAAAATTTAGACATGTATCAAGTTCCCTTCTGGAATTTTGGAATTTGCACTGTTTGGGTTCAGTTTGGAATCTAAGAGAATCCATGAGGATAAAACTAGGCAGAAAATGGTCTCAAAATAATTTATTCTGCTTGTAGCACCTACTTTACAATAACCAATTGGAAAAGAACTTCATTTGCGAACTCATGGTGTAAATCATGAAAGAAACATCAATAATAATAAGTTCTTCCGTGTGAATCCCTATTTTTTTAATTTATGTAAAATATCTGGTTAAGAAATTTCACTAGGAAATCCAATGTAACGTTTTAAATAGCATAAGCAATTGTTGTTATCTCTTGCCGTAATTGTTTTTACATGCTTTTTGTACTTTGTCTTGGCTTATACTTCTACTGTATGGGAGATGGAAGATTTTCAGCTCGCCATGAAGCTCATCAGAAAACAAGATTTTCATTTTCATTTGTACTCAAGCCTGTACAACTGGTTTAGGGTTTTTGTGCATTTACTAGTGCCTGAAAACTGGAACTCAGATGGGAGTTTTAGATATCCATGTGCTCTCCCTGTTGTTCTTAGTGAGGCAGTGTTTCAATGTAGACATTTCGGGAGGTTTTGATTTGTATGCACAGACAAATTTGGGATTTGGGGTTTTGGTGCACTTTCTATTAACTGAAGGCTAGAATTTGCATACAAGATTTAGGGTTTCCATATACACTAGGGTTTTTAATGGAGCTAGGTTTGAATATATGTGGGCTTCAAACCCTAAGGATTTCATTTGTATGTACAAACTGGATGATCACGGTTGTAGGCTTTAGAGTTTACATGTGTGCTCCACAGTGTTACAAATGCAGAGGCTTTGAATGTGGGTAAAGGTCTTTGAGGTTTAGGGTTTTGTTGTACAATGTGGTCATGAAGACCAGATTTTAAATGTGGATATACAAAGTTGAGTTATGTGCAACGTTTTAGTGTTGAACCTTCTGGTTCTCTAATGCTTACAGTACCCTAATGCCTATAACTGTACATTTCAATCTAGGGTTTTGGGTACGCTAATGATTAGATTCTTTTGGTGCCCTAATGTCTAGAACTGCTGTGATCTCAATCCCTCGCCGTAGGCAGGATAAGGATATCTGTCAAATCAGAAATAAAATTTTAATAAGGACATGGCAAATTTTAAATGATATTTCAAATATGAAAAGGAGATGAGTAGGGTTAGGAATTTATGAGGCATGGACTACTCAGACCAAGAAAGAAGGGCACACAGCTCCATTTAACCATCGACAGAGACATGTGGGGTATCTGCAGCAGGGTGGGAACATGCCGAAAAAAGTGTCAGGAAATGCCAAAAAGTTGATGACAGGAGAAAAATAAAGGCCCATAGAAAAAGATTAGCTGCTAGAAGATGATATGTCAACTACCAAATTTTCCTATTGCAGAAATGAAAACGACTAGGTCAAGATGCCGACCGACCGACAGAGGTGGTAAACCAATCACTTGTGGGGCTCAGAGCCTTTGTCGGCAGTACCAAAAGTCATCGATGAAACCAAAAACAACGGACTATCAAAATTAATGAAAAATTTTCACCGCTAAGATAAAACAAGCGACCAAATCGAAAAATATGCCCAAACCATGTGGCCTTCAATAGAAAGTAAAAATGCAATAACCACCAACGAAACACCGCATAAAATCCTAGATCCGACAAAAGAATTTTAAGAACCTGCGTAAAGGGACGCCTGCCAAAACTCCTATCAGAAATGCCGACAAGAATGAAAAGATGCTCTAGAAATTTGGGATGTCGCCGATGGTAGGGAATCAAGTATGTCAGTAAAAGAGTCAAATGTATGAAATTCTGAAAAACACCATGTTAGAAACTTGCTAAAATCCTCAAAAGAACGCCACCTAAAAACAAGCGCGCGAGCTCTAAAAACTACCACCAAAAACATATTCTAGTCGCAGAGTCTAAAAAGAAGTCACCCAAAACCTAGACCAAAAAAAATCATTTTTATATGATAAATTGACACAGAAATTCATACGAAACTGCCAAGAAATGCAACGATCGTCAAAATATTTTCCTATAAACATCTGATACCCAAAAAATTCAACTGTACGGGTCAATAAAATAAAATATTTTTTATAGTCAATTTTAGGGTTTTTGGGTCTTTTAGATCTAATAGTGAGGTCCATTTGATTCTATGATACACCAAAAATTTGCTTAAAGCTAGATATTTCAAAAAATAAACAAGGAATGACAGGGGCTCTAATATCATGTTGGAGTGGATCCCTCAACACAATTCCAAGAGATCACTTGCAATCAAACAACTATCACTAGAAAAATAATATGGAGTCCAAACCCTGATCAGAAATAAGAATCGTCACTAGTATAATGATACAATGAAGGAAAACAAAAAAAGAAAAACAAAACAACCCTAGAGAAACACTGGGTGCAGATAAGACAATATCATGACATGTGTCCATCCTATGACTTGAGACACAACAAAATACATGACCTTAGCAAGCTCAAACACTACATTGAAAGGGCACTTCACATAAAACACTTTTTTACTATAACAAATATATATCTTTAGATCTCTACCTAAGATGAATTGAATAGCCCTTAATTTCTTCATATGTATCAAACTCTAATGAGATTTTATATTTTAAATATCCACTCATTTACTTACTATTACTAAATATCAACATATCATCCATATACAAAGTAATAACAAAGAAATATTCATCATCCTACTTAAAATACATGTAGTGATCTAATTTAGAACTTGCAAATCCCAACTTCAAAATATATGAATCAAAATTATAGTACCACAATTTGTGTGACCATTTGAGACCATATAAAGATTTCTTCAATATACAAACCAATGACTCCTTACTTTTTACCATTTAATGCTTAGGTTGTCATGTATATTTCTTCCTCCAACTCACCATGTAGGAATTTTTTCTTCACATTCATTTGCTCAATCTCAAGATAAAAAGTTATTGCAATAAATAAAAGAAACAAATGGATGTTAGCTTATTCATTGGAGAAAAATCTCACCAAAGTCAATTTCCTCATCTTAGGAATATCCTTTCACAACCAATATTTCCTTGTAATTCTCAATAATTCCATGTGAATTAAACTTGTGTTTGAAGACTCATTTACAACCAATAAGCTTCCTTCCCTTCAACAACTTAACCAAGTCCCCAATTGTCATTATTTTTCAACGTAGGCATCTCATCATCTATGGCCAATTTCCAAGAGTCACTATCACATATCGCCATTGCCTCTTTCACAATTCAAGGTTCATTAATGTTAGTAATCAAAGTGAAAATACATCTAACATTAGGTGGGATATACCCCTCTAGTTTCCTTCTATGTTGAGTGGACCTCCTCAAAAACTAAAGCAAATATTCTTTCTCCTCAAAACTCTTTGATCTCTATATACTAAGCTATTCATCTATTCCAAATTGAACCTTTGGTTAAAACTTAAGTGACTTTGACTCAATATTTAGTTGTAAATTTATTGTAGACTTCACACTCCCATATGGTTGCTCAATTGTAGTCAAAGTGTTGATATCCTTTAAGATCATGTTTTAACTATAAAATGTCTTCCTAGTCATAAGATCCTAAAGCTTGTAAGCTTTCACACCATTTTCATAACCACTTAAGATAATTTTTACTACCTTCTAATCTAGCTTTGATCATTTCTTAAGCACATGAGCATATTCTTCACAAAAAAACACTCAAAGATGTTCAAGTGGGGGGTTTTTCCCATCCAAAACTCCATAGGGGTTTTATCAACAAGTGTTGTTCTACAATACCTATTAATGAATTAAAATGTGGTTTCTAGAAGACCTATTAATGAAATAAAATGTGGTGCTAACCACCTTTTACCAAAAATGTATGTTCTTAACCAACCCCACTAAGCATTCTCCTAGTCCTCTTCATCAAAAAAATATTCACTTTCCACAACTCCATTATGTTTAGGGGTTTACTGAGTTGTCTTATTCCACACAATATCATTTTCTTTTAAAAAATTGTTGAGCTTAGCTAAATATAATTCTCCACCATTGTTATTTCTACCTTTCTAGTTCTCCAAAAAACCTTTGGATTCTTGAGAAAGTTGACCCAGGTCCCTCCTAGATAAATCATCAATTAAAGGAAAATAATATAGTTATTTTTCCTATGAAGGCACATCTACATGACCAAACATGTCATTATGAATAAGATCCAAAATACCATGAGAATTATAAGAGCTCAAGTAAAACTAAACTTGATTTATTTTAACATAAATACAATGTTCACAAGATTCAAATTCAAGAGAACAATCAACCAATCCCTCTACAAGATTTATATTTTTCAAGTTCCTTTGACCTTCTTAATTGGTAGCTTTCTCTTTAAGGTGAGAACATGTTAGAAACCAAAACTACATTCTTTGATGGTGCAAGTGTCCTTGTTGCAAGTTTTGATGTTATAGGTCCCTTTTGTTGTAAGTGTTGACACCAATTTTTTTACCTCTTTCTATTGATAATTATGCACATTATTCAATCCTAGCTAATTCACTCTAACATCACCACATTGACTAATTAATTAATCGCACCATATAATTGCATTTATTAGCTAATCAATTGTCATTAAATAGTTAGATGATTATTTTTTAATTAATTCATCAATTAATTAGTTCTCATCTTTATCCACTAACATCACATCATAATTAATTAATAATTGATAATTAATTAATTAATTAATCAATTCCTAAATAAATCCATGCACACATAAAAAATAACAAGTGAACTTGGCCATAAAGGGCCATACACATTAAAATTGAAGCAAAAAAAGTATATTTACTATTTGGTTGCTCAATAGAAAAGTCTGATTAAAAACCTTATATGGTGAATAGATAACAAAAATATATAGAACATAACATATATAGAATACACTTATTTTCTTGATTGGAGGTTTGCATGTAGTTTAGAGTTTGATTTTAATTATCATGTGTTTTAATTTATTTATTATTTCTTTGAATCCCTACACACAATAAGTTTCAATCCAATAGGCATAGATGTTGTTGGTTTCTTTGTTAAAGGTACTACTAAACTATTACACTAAATGTAGGTGCTAGCATCAAGGCAAAAAAGAGTCCCAACCTAGCAACTCAATTTTATGAAAACCATAAACCCATAAACCATTTACACCCACCACTATTGAAGACTACTTGCACCACAATCATTCATCATGCTAATGAATAACAAGTTGTGTTCCAAACCCAAGATTTATAGAACTCCTAAAATACCTTTGATCCTCCCATCAAAGAATACAATCTTGATTTATTCATTCCAATTGTCACCAAGATAGACCATTATACCATCAAGCTTCTTATGGTAAAAAAACACTCCCTATTGGGATTCATGTGGAAAGAGGTAATAGAGTCAATCATCCATTCATGCATAATGAATTGGCTACCAAAAATGCATCTAATTCATCCTAAGAAGCCTTAGAATCTAGATCATAATCAAAGTCATTATTTTATTTCTTATTAGATTGTAGTCCTCTTAAAGTGGTGTTTCTTACCATAGTTCCAACATTTCACCTTAGATTTACTTAGAGACTTCGATCTACTTTTTCCCTTATTATTGTATTTTTCCTTTGACTTCCCATGAGCAACCATTTCTTCTTTGTCTATTTTGGAAGCCTTCTACCTCAACTCTTTCAATAAAATATTAGTCACTACCTCATCAAACATAAATTTTGAAGCAATACTTCCACTTATCATCACCAAATTATCTCACGAGTTTGATAAATAGCATTTAATAATGTCATGAATCAATCCACATCCTCCATCTTCACATTGATTAGTTGTGTTTAGTTTTGGAAACTGAGTTCCCATCTCCCATAATTAAAGTATCTATAAAATATTTCCTACATAAATATTGTTCAATATAGATTTAACCAATTATATATTCCCCTTATATTAGAGAGACTACAAGGTGGGTTCTTATGCAATATTAAGGAGCACTAAATCAATCAAACAAAGTCAAATTATATTTTCAAATTTATTATCTAACATTACCCAATCATCTACTAACAGGGTTGTAGGTAATTCCTTTATCAATAGATCTTAATATATCAATAGATTCTCCATATTAACCTTCCCTAGCTCAAAATTTGTGTCATTAAATTATTTCATCTTCAACCATGATGAGCATACCATATTGCTTGAAATATAGGTTATCTACTCATAGCTCCCACTCAAACCAAGATTAGTCCAAAAAATATTTCTTCTACCACCCACAAAATAGAGTTTGTTTGGCTTTGATACGAAATGAAAGTAAGTTGATAGAAAAAACAGTTTCTACACTAATCAAAGAGAGAAATACATAGAAAATTTAATCAAATGATTTAAAAATAAATATACATAATAAAATTGTTCACCACATGACATAGTGCTTACTATGGGAAAACCCTTCCAAGAAAAAATTCAACCTCCAAATCTGAAACTAATATATTCATAGTAGAAATATAATTATATTACATAAACAATCTCAAGCCCTCACATGAGAACAACCAACACAAGTCTAGATAAATTTTTATATCATAACACCCTACAAAATTATGTAATCATCATAAATATCCATCCTAAGCACCTATTTATGGGAGAAATAAACTTGAAAACCACAAAGGGTAAATCATAAAATATAAACCAAAATCATGACCTATTATAGTACCCACATTAAAGGCTCATTTCCAATGCCCCCATGCCATGATGATTCAATAGGCTATTTTTAAAAGGTCCTCTTATGCTATCATAACCTCATGATTTTATTACAACCAACTCACCAACTTGGATGGCCCATTATGTCTTCATTATCTCCATTCAAAGATGCATTATGATGTGATACTTACAAGTCATAAGTTAGTCAAATCAAGTCCACTATGTACCCTTCCTCTTTCATGTCCTTACATGTCAAAATCATCATAATATTTCTTACATATCAAATAATCTAATAAGAGGCTCTTACAACTTTGTACACACATCATAAAAGGAAGTACACATGGCACATAATTCTAAAAAAAAATTAGATAAATAATAAATAAATCCATTGTTGGGATTGCAAGGTGTATGATAAACCTATATACCAACACAGACTAACTACCTCTCCTACATTGGTAAGTGTGTGATGCAATATAATTCCTCTAATATTGCCATTGTCTATCCTATGAATAGCTTAAACACACACACACACACATCTATCTCCCACCTCTCCATCAATATTGTCAATATTTTCCCATGATATTACATGTAGGACAAGCTCAACATTTATCCTAGTCCCACTTTATCCAATGATGTCATATTATCATTAAGAGAAGATTAGTCCCACTTTATCCAATGATGTCAACATTTATCCTAGTCCCACTTTATCCAATGATGGGATCAAGCTGTCATAGCACAGTTTAAAGGAAGATTAGTCAAATCTTCTGATGAAGAAAAGGGTGGTGATGCTCTCATGTCAGTTCGTCCAAACTTCACCATCAATATAAATGATAAATATGTACAGTCTACTTTCTGCCTATTATTACAGGTTAAAGGAGTTGTTTTGCAACCTGATTTTGTTTATGCGACTGTTGGTGGTCATTGTGTATATAGATTGCTTAATACTGTTTTTCCTCCTTCTAGATTTCCCGCAGGTGTAAGTTACACAGAAGCCAATGCTAACGTAGATGACCATGGAAGACACATTGATTCAATAGGTTTTGAGATAGGATTCCCTGTAATTGAACAACAAATCCATAGATCTCAACCTTCATTCCAGAATCTTCCAATTCCTTCTACAGGTTTTTTCACAGGAAAACCAAAAATGCAAAGTAGAAGATTAGCTAGCATTGACCTTCAGAGTCTCCCTGAGCAACAAACTTTATTTTCCCAACCAGAGACTTCAACCTCTTACAATGCACCTCGTTTATCCAGATAAAAAAGGGAAAGGAATCAAACATTTATCCTAGTCCCACTTTATCCAATGATGTCATATTATCATCAAATTCTCTTAACTCTAGTAAATACTACAACACAATATTATGTAGCCTCTCTCATACCTTAGATAGAATCTATACATCACAACAAATGATAGAAAAAATATAATTATCTTTGTATAATCCAATCAATCACACAAATCAACATATAAATGTTCTTGTCCTCTCATTATCATGAGACAATAGCATGCTATTTTTCATAGCACCATGGGATACTTACATGGGCACCAAACATAGTTGCATGACATCTCTACATAGTGGAGTCCATGTAAGTTTGTGACCTTGTGAGACACCCATGTGATCCCACAAATGTAACCAAAAGATCAAGGTTGACACCTTGCTCTCATTTTTCATAAATGTGTGCTCTACCCTAAAAAAAAAAATCCTCTATTATTTGACTTAGATATGAAATCTTTCTAAACAAACTCAAAATTCATAAAATTATTCGACAACTAAATTTTGCATATATGTGTCATCACTTAGATAGTGACCACCAAGGCTCATACCTATTCCACTTGTGTTCCCACATACTTTTCTTCAAGGAATCTTTCCTGAACTTCTCCTCACACTCCTTATACCCCTACCTTTTTTTTAACCTTTCAATTTATTTTATTCATTTTTTTACCCTATTTTCTAATATTTACCTCCCTTTTATTTTCCCCATGTTACATCCACTTTATTTAATCCCCCACCAACCTTACTAAATTCTTCACCCCCCTTTAAATTATTTTGTTTGTCTTTACCTTTCCCCACTCTTTCTTCTCTTTCCTCATCTTATCTCAAATTACTTCTCTTTCATCCATTCAATTCTACTACCCCTTCTTTGGTAAAATTTCAATCATCTTTTCCTATCTTTCCTCCATTAGTCTAGTGGTCTAAGGAGAAACCAAATTTCAAAACTTAACTCACTTGTATTATGCAAAGAAACTAATTGAAAATACTTAAAACATTATACGTATTGAATGTTGATAGGGTCACAATGATATGCAAATTAGAACATAATATATGAACAAAGATAACCAATCAAGTACAACATGGAAAACCACCAAGAAGAGACATAACACAAGTTTTATGAGTGGAAAACCCTAAAAGGATGAAAAAAACCTCTGAAAATAAGTTTCATTAAACCTCATTGGCTTAAACCTCACTAGTTACAAGTTGTATGCCTCACCGGCTAAACAACATGCCTCACTGGCTAAACATCATGCCTCACTGGCAACTCAATATGCCTCATTGGCTACAAAATGCCTCACTGGCTACAACATGCCTCATTGGCTACACCATGCATCACTAGCTACAACATGCCTCATTGGCTACAACATCAAAAGAAAGTAAACAAAAAACTAGAGGGTTACTTTGTTTCAATACAAACCACTATTTTATTTTTGCATCAACAAAACTCCATCTCCCTTATTCTCCCATACCACAACACTGTAACAAAACTTGCAAAAAAAAACATTACTATTCTAAAAAATCGCATTCACTTCTCAAAATATCACTCACCATGAAAGGAAAGAACTCAACTGTAAAATCAACCAAGAATGCTAATGTTTGCAAGTATCATTACTGTCTCACAATTCCTCCTCTCTAAGATTTAATTTGGAAAAAATGATATCAATATTTTCAACCAATTCTCACAAAGAGTCCTTACTCTCTATCACACTCCTATCTCCTATGATCATATTCAAGCCACTCCATCTATGCAAAGGAAAAACACAACTCTCAACTACAATCATTGAATATTGTTATTCATATCTACCTTTTCACACCAAAAAACCATACTACTAGAATAATCAAATTCATATCAATCTCCAACATGGTATTGTAGTTTTCAAAACTTCCTCATGGAGCTCAATCCACAAACAAAACCTTGCTCAACTCCTTGGCATCATCCCTTCGCACATTACTACCACACTACTTTTCCATAGAAAAACATAGTATCTGTTGGTTGTTTTCAATGAATCAATCAGATCTTGCTAGATAGCTATGAGTTTTCTAGACTCAATTCTTGAATATCTGCAAGATAATTGGCCAATGAATGAGATATAGCTCACCAATTTATTTATCTCCTACACTTTGGGCTCTACAAAACTCAAGACAGTGGTCCCACAATTTACATTATACTTGATTCTTTCACACAACTCATGTATGCATTGCATATTCAAGCTGATATATTCTCACCAATGACTAATAAGATGAAATCATTGAAGAAGTTGGCATTTCCTTGAATGAATTATGCATCCTAAGTTGAAAATATGAAACAACACAAATTACAACAAATTAAAGATGTATCAATGATTATTTAAAAAGATTTTTCTCAAGTTGGGTAACTAGAACCAAGAGAAAGATGTAAAGGGGTTAAGATCAGTGCCATTATCTACAGGCTAGAAGTCTAAGCAAATTGAAATATAAGGTATATTTAATTCTAAACACCCATGATCTTAGTGATATTACTTTGCAATTCATGATTTGGTAACCAAACTCTAAAGACTACTTATTAGATCCAATCATCCTGCACATGAATTTATGAGTTGATTTAAGTATTTTAACCCATTCTATGAACCAAAGCTAAAACCAAAACATATATCAAAGTAAGAAAATGGTGACAATTAATGAAATGATCTTTGATCAGAATTTTCATTAATAATTTGAGTATAGATCTAAATGGAGAGACTGTAGACTCAAAAAATTTCCACTATCATTCAAGTATGTTCAAGAACCATACATTTGACAAAATCTATTATCTAGACTCAAAGCATTAGACTAGGACTTAACATATTCACTCTGTGTTCTCAATTTTCACAATTTGATTCGAGAATTCAACAACAGACCCACACAAATGGCCCAGAATTCCCGTTTATAGAACAAGGGAGAAAAAAAAGCCTCAAGCTAGATGTACACATGTCACATTCTAATTGGACCACTACAAAACATATTCCCTAATTCAGTTATATTTGCATTCTTCAAATTGGAGGGAATACACATGCGACAAATATTATTTACATTTGTTGTAGGAAGCAAAACTTCCTTCCCAAAAGGCACATGTCAAAAAGAATAATCTTCTAGATGTTGTATCACCTCCATTTCATCAAGCAAGATGAAAAAATGATGCAAAGAAAAAAGTGAATCATCATCCCCATGAGCATTTCATATCATCAACAACTGATATTTACCTGTGAAACATACATTTTATACATGGTAACTTCTAAGGCTAGACTTGCACAATACTTGACCAATTATATGTTTCACATCCATAACCCAGTCAACTAACCAATACCCTTCCCCATTCTTCATATTCTTCATTAGATGGCCAATTGAAATCAATGATTTCATTTGACTTCTTCCTATATGGGGAATACTTTGTCATCACAAAATTGGATTCCTTGTCAAAATCTTCTAGAAAGCTGAAAATAAATGTCAACTTTCGCAAAGTGTCATTAAAGGTATTGATGTTAACCTCTTTACAAATTTGATTCACTTGGGAAGCAATAACATCATCAATCTCCCTTTTCCACATTTGCAATGGCTTTAGTTCACTATTGGTGAGTTGAATATCTGGCAGTAGTGACAAATCTACTAGATCATAATGGGCCTTCAGTTCTCTTGTTTTCTACTCCAGTGGGGCTATATATCCCTGAAACTTTTTCTCACTTAGTTCACATACAAATGCATATGTTGGAAGCACCCTAGGGTATTTATCCTCATGTTGGCTAGCTCCAACTGCTATCAAGTTCAATCTTTCAACCCTTGGAATCCACTTGTTCAAGATTGGAATAGACAACTCCTTATCTCTTTGAGATAATCCTATTGCTTGCATCATCGGGATGTTATTGTCATGTACACTATTCAGTTTGGCTTGGATTTCCAAATTTAGATGCTTCAAGATAGTATGAACAATCTTTGCAATGTCTTCATACATTGTGTCTTGTGTCTGTTCCAACAACTTCTTTTATGTTTCAATTTGTAAAAGAAGTTGTTCCCTTATAAGTTCATCAGGTGAATTGGGACCTGATTTGCTTGGTTCCTCTACTAAAAGTGGTTTTTTTCCCAAATCATATGGTACCATTGCCAAGGCTTCAGAGGGGGATTGAGAAGGTGCCATTGGAGAAGATGGAGGTGGGTGACTTGAGCTGGCTTGGCCTTGATCTCTTTGCATTTCTTCCCTCTACTTATAAAATTCCAACTTTGTCTCTAGTACAACTACCTTTTGTTGACTATTATCATATTCATTTAGTAGCTCATGGTACTTGTCCTTGAAGTCATCCCTTTCAATGGTGAGGTTTTCCACATTTTCTTTAGTGAATCTAGAAACATTAACTACCATGTCAATTGCCTCCAAGGCTAGGGTATCAACAACTCTCTTCACAAGTAATTTCCCAATGACATCTGATGACTCAACAAGTACTGGTTTCCTAGATCCCATTGATAATGACCAGATTGCTAGTTGCATGTCCTCAGGAGTGATAAATATATCATCTTCATCTTTATCAGAATATTCAACCACTCCTCTTACCTCAGACCTCTATTTCTTAAGAGGTGGTTGATTCAATGGAGCATGACTTCTTGGGGGTAAATCAAGGTCGATTACAAGTGGAGGAACCTATTTTAGAGGTGATGGCATTGCACTCTTAGGAGAAGTTTCCTTTGATCCCTCAGAAGTGATAGGGGTTGGCAAGGTTTGTTCTTCGTCCATTGCTTTCTTCCTACTGGAGTAGATTCTTAGTTTCTTGGGTGGTTGGTAAGTAGGTCTTTTTTCCAATGTTACAGTAGTCTCCTCTTCAACCACTCTTGCTTTTCCTTTGTCTGTAACCTCCCATTGCTCCCTCAATATACCAACTACATTTTCAAAATTATTCATAGCATACATGGCTCGACTAAATTCATCAGGTATATTTGGTAGAGGATTATAGTTGGGATCTTTCTTCCATTTTGCTTCTAACATCTTCCTATAAGCAAGGTACTTAGCTTTCCTTTCATCCTACTCTTGAAAGCTAAAATTTTTCCTTATGACATCTTTAGGATAATCAAAGATATGCAAAAAATTACCCAACCTCTTATTTTATTTCAATTTGGTAATAAAGCCCTCAGAATCATGATTCCTTGGGTGCATAGTCTCCAACTTGTAAGGCACCAGTAGATGTACTAATTGCTTCCATGCCCCTTTTTCCAGAACATAATCAACAAACGGTGTCCACTCTAGAAAGAATGAGCCTTTCCTTGATGTATCAAGTAGGTGTACTTCCTATGAAGCTCCCAATTGTCTCATGATTTCAAGAAACCATATCCTTAGTGGCACATCTATTGGAAAAACATATGGATCTAGACCATTTCCATATATTCTAAAAATTGTTTTATTAGTGTATTAAATCAAGTTTGGCCTCAACTCCATACGTCTCAAGAATTCATGAATTTATTTAGGAATTCTTGGTGGTTCATAGATCAAGGATCTCCTTATTCTTGATGTAAAAGAATTTTGGAACATCACATAATTATACTTCAAATCATCCTTGTCCAGAATCTAGGTCCAACATTGAACAAGCAAATCAATACCTTCTGCCTTCCTTTTCAAAGTTATATCTTTCTCAAAAACCTTCTACCCTTTATGCAAGACATATGCATTAATAGTGAATACTACCAAAATTTCACCCATTTTTCCCCTTCCTTCAGCTCAACCAAACCCTTATAGATATGTTCTGGAAGATAAGTAGCATAATCATAGACTATGTTATAAGCTAGGTGTTGTAGATGAGTTTCCAGATAGCTATATTCTTTCTACAATGTGTTAGGTGTAGAAAAACCATGATTTTGCACAAATAATATACAATTTTCCTAAAATAGCTCACAAAATAGCTCATTGGGAAAGGCTTAAGTTCCTTCTCGCCAATTTTGATTTTCTTTCTATGCTTCTCAGTACCAATTACAACAATATGCAAGGGAAACAACTTTTTCCTGGTGAATACGTTGGTATTGTTGTGTTCCTTCCTGATATCATCCATATCCAAAAGGACCAAATCTTGAATCCACTCATGCAAATCAAAAACATCTTCAATTTCTTTCCTAGTTATCTTTACCATATCCCTCCCATCAAATGTCCTGACAACCCTAGAAACTATATCATACCTTGAGGCTATATCTTTCAAAAGATCCACATCCATGTACACATTGGGAACAACTAATTTTCCCATATCTAATCTCCAAGGATTACAAAGAGGAGCTCCAAGGTTCCTATTCCCAAACCAATGTTGAAAGAGTTGCCATCCAGTATAAGGAAACTCGACATCCTTTATGAAGCATTGTTTATCCATCACTCCCTCTTGAATAGTAGGGCCATAAAACAAGACCTTTCCTTCGGGTTCTTATTTTTAGAGGAGGGTAACAAGTCAATTACATCAGTGGGAGAATGTTCTAGACTGGGTCGAAGGGGTGACAATTTGTACTTTGGGAGCCATGAATTTTAAGTGGACCAGGGTTTTAACGAGAAAGGTTTCAACCACCAACCTCCTAATTTAGACCTAAGACTCAATGTGAATGCTAATTTTGAAAGGTTCCAAGAGACTATGGCTTTTAAAGATGGAATTAACCCTAATTTTGAGCAATTAAAGCAAAGCAATAAAGCACATTCATAGAAAGAAAATTGAAGACTAGCCCTAATTTAGAAACTAAAATAAAGCATAAAACTGTGTTTATCGTACTTATGACTTTCAACTGCAATAACCCTAATGGCAGTTGGGACGAACTCTGCAAGTCATTTCTTTTGATTTTTTGTATTGCTCCAAACACATCTTCAAATCTCAATTACACACGGACTGACCATATACATATATTTTGAGGGAAATTGA
>VDFB02128127.1:0-27853 GCA_007258455.2 Sequoia sempervirens | reverse complement strand
CAAGGAGCTCACCCTTTCTCCAAGCTGTTGGGAAGACTTCAAGGAGTGGAAGCCAATTCAGATTCAAGTGGCAGAAATTATCATATGCTTTCCTCTGTTATATTTGAGAATGGAAGCACCCTTGAGATCCAGGGAACAATCAGAACTCAGCTGGCAAAGAGGGAGCTCTCTGTGGTTGGAGGAACTGGAGAATTTAGATACGCTCATGGATTTGTTATTGTTGAAGTTGTAGCATTTGATGGAGTGAATCTCACATTTAAGCTTAATGTTACAGTTCGGACCTGATTTCATAGTGATTGATAAATAAAGAGTCACATTGTTTGAGAGAGTGGATAGCCGTGCTTGTTCCCATGAATTTGAGAGATTATAAATTTCTTCAGCCTTCTAAAAATATTCTCTAGTGTGTCATAAAAGAAAGAACTTTCCTCTTCTATTATCCATGTTTCTATCATTTTTTTCTTTTATAAGTTTTATTTATTTATCTTAGATAAATTTATGAAGATATTTTTTAGAATTAGAATTATTAATATTACATATTCTTATCTAAAACTAACATTAGACAAAAGGAGTGGAGTCATTAATATGAAATCAATGTAAAAAATGTAATTGATATGGAAGAAGGGATAAAAAGTGTTCAATATATTCTTACTTAAGTTTATTTTCTATATCCCTATATATTTTCTTCTTATGTTTTATATCTCATATTTGTTATATTTTCTTCTTATGTTTTATATCTCATATTTGTTATAGTTAATCACATTCAATTAAGAGATGGTTATTTAGACGGTTGAAAAGTGGTTACATCAATTTTCGTAATTATATGTATTATTGTACATTGGTTTAATATATTCAAGAAGTATAGATTTTCCCACATATTTATGTTTATATTTCTTCTTCTTTTCTCTATTATAAATCTTATAAATACTTTGGTTTCAAAGAGTTGTATCTATCTCATTGTATTGATTGATGTCTTGTGACAAATAATAACTATGTAATAATTTTGGGTGTAGATTGTTGTACAAATAGCTATGAAAGAATCTTTTTTCATTTCAAGTCTTTGGATAGAACCATTGCTACTATATTAACCAATTTCCACAATCTTTCTTCCATGATTATGCCTCTTGCACCTACAAACCTACAACTATAATTCACCTTCTCTAGATATATGGATGGGAAATGTAGTGATGAGGAAGAACTTTAGGACTTTGCGTCATGAGGGTTGAAATGTTTGACTTCCTTATGTCTTGGTCGATTCCCTATTGTTATTCACACAATTGAAAAATGATTAACACAAAATACCTAGAATTTATATCGATGCAATATCTATTATTAAACACCAACACAAAAAATTAGTATTGACAATGCATACACTTCCTTTCTATAAAATTAGGTAGGCTTTCACTGATCATTTTCTTCTATGAAACTAATATTGATCCAGGAGGATCCAGTAGACCAAAAAATTCACAGTCTCAGAATCTGACAAAGTTGGCATCATTGCATAGAGCTCGTCAACACGATCCTAACGCAATTTGAATCGCAACAGAGTGGTTTAACAGGAAAAATTGTAAGTGGTGGATGTTAACCAGGTTGAAATTAAAGCAAGGAGAAGGTGCACTTGAAGAGTTCAATCCAAAGGCCGGATCGAAGTGAGTTACTCGAAGACAAGCCATGGAGCAACCAAAAGAAGGAAAACCTTCTAGTCATGAAATCTTTGAGAACGAAGAACTATTTTGCAAAGCGTTCCTAGATATGAAGATGATGGTGGAAGAATTGTACAAAGATCATCAGAAGAAAAAGGAAAAGAAAAATAAAAAGGAGGAAGGTGAATCCACTTTTGAAAGATGACAAAGGCAAAGGAGTAGGAGGTGGTAGTGACCCTCCTAAACCTCCATCCTCGTCTTCTTCATCATCTTCTTCTTCCTCCTCTTCATCTTCTTTTTCTACTTCTTCCCCCAAGAAGAAACAACCAGTACACTCTGAATCAAATTCACCTTTGTTAAAACTTGATATTAAATTTGATTTGCCAACTTATAATGGAGAATTGGATGCAGAGAAATTTGACAATTGGATAAAACAAGTTGAAGTTTATTGCAAGATACAAAAGTTCACTGTTGATGCTTCAAAGATCCAATTAGCCACTCTTTTCCTGGGAGGAACAACCTTAATCTGGTGGGAGAGAGAAACTCAGGAAGATCTAAGCTGATATGGTAAAATTATTTCTTCTTGGTTTGATTTTATTGTTGCACTTAAGAAACAATTTTATCCATTAGGTCACATGCAAAAAGCAGTAATAAATTGGCAATCATTAAGGAAAAAGAAAGGACAAAGTGTATAGGAATATACACAAGAGTTTAGGAAAAAAGCTTTACTTTTGGGCATTCCTTTATACATGCAAGAAACTTTGTTGAAGTATAGAGGTGGATTATATGAAAAATTGAGGCATACAATACTTATGTTCAATCCAACTAACCTTGACAAAGTTAGTGTGCAAGCCATTCATCTTCAAATAGGCACGAAGAGTAGCCATGACAAATTCTTAATGGAATCTAGTAAGCAAAAAGGAAACAAGAAAGGGAAGAAGGAAATGCAACAGATAGCTTTTGTGAAGAAAGAGGATGAAAATCCTTATTGCTCACACTGCAAAAAGAAAGGGCACAAAGATTCATAATGCTGGAAATTGCATCTTGATCAGAAACCAAAGTGGTTCAAGGATCAAAAGGGTAAGAAAAAGACTATAGCCATCATGCAAGACCTCAAATCAAATTTTGATGATGAAACCAAGATAACAATTGTGGGTATAAAAGGTATCGTTCTTGTTCTTAGTACTAGTTCCCATGCTTCTTTTGTAAAGAATAATGAGATCCATGTTGAAAGTAAAAGGAATGAATTGTTTCATATAAGGACTATTGTAAACAGAGTAAAATTGATACACTCATAGATAGTGGATCACAAGTAAATGTTTGGACAAGTTGTTAAGTACTTGGGATTAAAAACAATACCTCATCCTAAACCATATCCATTGGGTTGGGTACATGATAATGCTCGGTTACACGTGTCAAGGCAATGTAAACTTCAATTTGCAATCACATCGAAGTTTTTAGATGAGGCAGAGTTAGATGTAATTATGTTTTACATCTGTGGGATGGTTTTGGGAAGTCCTTACTTGTATGATAGAAAGGAATTTTTCTATAGGGAACATAATAGGTATCATTTTCTTAAGGATGAAATTGATTTCCTTGTGAAAAAACATCACATGAAGAGTGATAAATCTGTTGTAAACATAGGGCATTTGAAAATGGTTGTAAATGCAAGCAAGACATTAACCCTCATGTATGTAACAACTAGTGATATTAAGCATGGAAATGAAACAATTTCTAATCATGATAAGGTGTCACAAACAACACAGTGTGAGGATCAATTGCAAGCACATTTAAGCCTTCAACTTAAGGTGGTAAAAGAGGGTTTGAATGATTCATTTTCTAATGATGTTCCTATTTAGGAGATTCAACAAGTTGATACTTTTTTCCTTCACGTGAGTATATTCAGTATTGTTTCTTTTCATTCTACTAGTTAGTTCTATGTGGATGGTGGATGCGACAATGAGTATTGATAGGTATTTAGTTGATTGTATCAATTATGCTATTTCATTCTTCACCTTGTTTGTGATGGGTCAGATGATAGAATTCTATCAAGATGGATGGATGATATTGGACAAGTGAGGCAACAATTCCCTCACTTAAATTCTATGTAAAAACAAACTTTTGGTGCTCCAAAAGCTTCTCAATTGGGAGGAATGATCTAGGAGGATCCAAAAGGCCAAAAATTTCATAGTCTCAAAATCTAACAAAACTAGCATCATTGGATAGAGCTCATTGAGAGCTTTCCAACACAACTTGAATGGGCTCAAATGGAGTCTGTATGCCAAAGATATGGCTAGTCAAAGTTTACAAAAAAAAGGTTGACCAGGACATGATGACGTCAGCATAGCGACTTGGCAGTATGGCTAGGTGGCGTGGCAATCTCATATGTTGACACATGGTAGATGATGACGTGGTAGATGATGATGTGGCAGATGATGAGGTGGCACAAGCAGTTGAGGTGGACCACTCATACTCTGACACGTAGCACTTATCAACAAATGAAATAATGCCACATGGACCAATGGAATGGTGCCACGTGGCACCTTGGTAGGTTTGCTTATTTTCCAAAATTGGTCAAGTGGAGGGTTGAACTCTCAACCTCCCCTTTCCTATTTCCAAGCTCCACCACTAGACCACATAATTTTTTCACTAATTATAATGGGAGCAAATTTATTTAAAATACTTTAAAAAAACTATTTTGGGAGTCAAAAGATTCAAACCATTAACCTCCCTCCTACAAATCTTCCCAACAACCATTGGGCCATGCATATTGTTGGAAAATTTTGAGGGCATTTATCTTATTTAAATTAGAAGCTAAGCCTGAAATATATGAGCCAAACCCTTTAAAATAAAATGCATAAATATTTTAAAAGGGGCTCGATTATATTAAGCCCAAAATCTTTTTAAAAAAAGGATTTTTTAAAGGATTTTTAAGGATTATTTTGTAAGGATCAAAATTATAAGATCCATTAATTTAAAGGGATTTGGATTATTTTGAATGGGTTAGAAAGATTTTTAAAGATTTACCTTTGTAATAGGGGGAATTATTGGAGATTTTTACTTGTAATGGGAGATTGTAAAATCATATGGTTATTGACCATATTGGGTAAATTTTATGTATTTTTAAGGGGGAGATTTTTCTCTTGTGAGGAATCAATTTTCTTTTGGGAAAGGCAATTTTCATGGTCGAGAAATTAGGCATATTTGGAAGGAATTTTGAAGGTGTCAACAGGAGATTGTGAGATACTTTGTAATGTATATTTTGAAGCTTGGATGATCTTAAAAAGCATGTTAAAGTTTGGTGTCATTAATAAAGTGGTCCAACATTGAGAAGTTGTGACCTAGAGACATACCTCATATTGAACGAACTCCATTATCAAGCTCGTGATCTCTCTCCTTCTTTTTTGTCTTATAATTCTCTTTCATTCATTTCAATATATGATTCCTTTTAAGTTCTAATTATGGCATTTATGTAATTAGTGAAAGTCATTAAGTTGTGCAAAGAATTAAGTGAACTCAATTTCTATAATTTTAAAGATTAAATAAACATAACCATACAATTTTTTTTGCGATCGGGATAAAATATGTAATTAGGAGTAAAGTGCAAATTATTTGTAACCTTTTAATTACAGATCAAATATCCTAGAGCATGTCTTTAAATATGACAACCTACATCCCAATCTAGACAATTTGGGATGCAAGCTAATAAATAATAATCATATTTTCAGTTAGGTCAATTTAGAGGAAGCAAAAAAATATTTTGAATCATCAAGGATGTTATTGTGCTACTATTTACATTCAAGATGTGTAAATGAGTGAAATGTGAGATCAAAAGAACCGGATGGAGAGATGGTTCCCAAGTTATCTCACCATTTTTCGAAAAAAAAAACCTCAATTTAAATACTAAATTGTTATATATCAAAATATAACTAGAGTGAATACAAAACTAACCAAAAAAATATGAAACATGTATTTATAATTTACAATATTAGATACTATAATTAATAAATTCTCCAATATAAAATATCAATTAAATTAATAGCATAATAGGTAATTTCCTATTGTTACTTTTCAAACAAAAAAAAAAATAGTTATGACGAGACATGAGTAAGAAACCATACATTTTCTTAATTCATAACTGAAGCATTCCGCTCTACAGCATCTCCTAGATCAAAGACCAAAGACCTGTTCAACAAAATGGAATAAGGACAAGTGGGAGTCAACCATGCCATGCAAGAATCAACCCCATTCATAAGAGGAGTTACATGCTATTGAAATTTTATGTATTTCCTCGCCTCTCCAATTGGTCCTTTGATTTAATCACTTCTTTACTCCTAACATTCTCCTATGAAACTACTTTTAAAATATGAAGTCAGAGTAAACTCGCTCTAAATGAAACCCCTTTGGCCAGCTAGCTCTTTGTTGTGATTCTCACACACCCAAATAGTTGTTTGAATTATTTCCACTTGATTTTTCCATCAAGGTCTAACTGCAGAATGGCATCCTCCCGATATCTTTAACAATGGAAACACCTCCTCATCAGTGGGATAACCAAACCCTTTTGAAGTACGTAGCTCAATGCTGTTGGGAACCCAACGATTCGATATGCTCATGGGTATGTTTTTGTTTTGTTTTTCTTTTGACTTGTTGGTGTACTAAATGTCTCAGACCTTGTCCTAGGGTCATAATTAATTACACCTTAGTTAGTTTTACGGACCACATAGGAGGTTGTTGGAGAATTTCCAAATTTTGGTGGACTTCACGTCATCACCTCATCATTTCCACCTTTTGTGGACACATCATGTGATTATCTCTCCATCTTTGGTGGAGTGATAAGTTTTCCTAGTTGTCTCATGTCATAAGATTCTGACACTTGTCATAATCTTATGCCCTTCTATGTTCTCACCTTGGCTATTTAACCAAGGGGTCTTTCTCATTTGTAATGAATCATAATCAGCATATCATATTAATGACATTGAATACACCTGTATTATGTGGACTACATTGTCAGAATTGTTTGGGAAAACAGATGAAATTCAAGGACATTTGTTGGAGAATGAATTAATCAGTCTCAATCCATGTAATTTTGACAACATACAAGACTTCATCACCAAATTCAAGTCACTAAGAACACAATTGAAGAATTGTAAAATTGAGAAATCAGATACACAATTGATCTTAAGTGTTCTTTCAAAGCTAGGACCTGAATATTCAGTGTTTGTGTCTACTTTCTATGCTACAAAGAATGCCTTTGGGAGTCAGTTTAAGATGCCTTCCTTTGAAGATTTTGCTATGCAACTCACTAGGGAGCAAGATAAGCTTATTCAAATGGGTACTTTGAAGTCTTCAAAATCACATGCCTTGGTTGCAAAGGATGAGAAGTCTTCAAGTGGCAAAGAAAAGACAAAGAACAAGCCTAAGAAGAACACACAATCCACATCAAATTCCACAGAAGAACATAAAGATTCATCTTCAAAAGAGAAATCATCTAAGAAGGAGAGACCTTTTTGTGCATATTGCAAGAAGGATGGACATGAAGAACACTATTGTTATAAGAAGGATATTGATGAGTTGAAACATCTTCTCAAAAAAGAAACACATTGATTTGCCTTCTAGAATGTCCGAATCTTCTCTCCTTCTACTTCAAACAAATTTTAAAAAGGAAAAAGGTCAAACATATATATATCGATATAAAGGACAAGCTCTTTGTGCTCATTCAAGTCCAGGATCGTGGAGATGGCTTCTAGATTCAGGAGCATCACATCATGCATCTTCACAGCATCATCTCAGCCTGTCTTGTTCTATGTCTCATCTTGATGGGGAACAAATACATACATGAGTGCATTAGGGAAGGGGATTCATTTGAAGAATGTAGAACACCAGATGGCTCCAGTGGTTCCTATTTATGAAACACCCATCATATATCGATTACACATGGTGGGATGGAGAATCAGTGGAGTTCACTCCCCATTCTCATTATTCAGGATTCTGGAGCACTGAGATACCATGTTAACAGCTTGATCATTCATCTCAGCTTGTATTCCTCGCATGCCTTTGTTTCTGATAATGATGATGTTCCTTTGACTCAAGCAGATCGCTAAACCAAGTGATTCAGAGGAGACATTTGGCTTTTGAACTTGGGAATTCTCACATCAGATCCAATACTTGAGCCATGCATTTCATCTCCTCCATCTACTGTTGTACTTGATGATGCTTGTGTTGCTACAGTTTTGGCTCCTAGTGATTCAGTGCAGTAGGACATACATAGTCTTCCAGATATGACTACTTTGGATAACTTCTTGATAGGTATTTTATACTTTTTCATGGAGTCTCATCTTGCAGATTTGGAGGACACCACTAATAGCATTCATCTTCTCTTTGATGAAGATGCACCTTCTTCAATTGTTGTGAGGGAACACCTTGACCCTCTTGTTCATTCCCTCTGCCATGATCACGCTCCTAGCTTAATGGAGCGGATAATTTCTTTGGACAGCACTGGGAGGAGGCTCTCTTTGTCTCTCTTGAGGGATATCCCTTGGTTCCTGATAGTTTCACATTCATCCTTACTAGATGCTGCCTTCTGAACATGTACCCGGCAACCTTCCCATCGAGTGGTTCAAATTTCCAGCATCTGACATGGCGGTTTACCTCTGAGCATTCCCTTCAGAGATAACATCATCACATCGGTACATCTTCAAGGACACTTCTGTATACATTCCCTGGTTTTGTTTCTTCCTAAGGAGGAACGCTTTGTTCGTGAGATTGATCATCTTTTCAGGCATTCAATGTCGAAGCTTCTACCCATTCCTGCAAGGAGACTCCAACATTGAGGGCCGCCCCTGCTTCTCTCTACTCTCATGGTGGCCTCCTTCCTCACATGGGCTTTTAATCTTCCTATCTCTTCACCCAGAGAGCATTTCTATTTTGTATTTCATCTCTTTGAGGGAGTTTTGTCCCAAGGAGGTTTTCTCCCTTCCTGTGACAGACGTTTTGATTAAAATACTGTGCCACAAACTCAACAAGGCCTAGTAGTTGACCCATCTTGCATTGTTTGTACTTTCTCTGAAAGCACTAATTCCCTGCCGTACCTATAAAAGCAGGGGTAGTACCTAAATGTCTTGTACCTTATCTTAGGTCATAATTACACCTTAGTTAAGTTTACTTAGGGACCACATAGGAGGTTGTTGGAGAATTTCCACTTTTGGTGGACTTGACATGTCATCACCTCATCATTTCCCACCCTTGTGACATTATCGGTGTATTTATCTCCATCTTGGTGGAGTGATGTTTCTACTAGTTGTCTGATAGCTTCATAAGATTCTGACACTTGCCTGGGCAATCTTATGCCCCTTCTATAGCTCTCACCTTGGCTATTTAACCAAAGGGTCTCTCTCATTTGTAATCAATCATAATCAGTCATATCATATTAATGACATTGAATACAGTTTATTCTTGTCATATCATTTCTCTCTTTTTTGTGCTTTCATTTGGTCCATAGATCTGTGGCGTCTATAGCCAATTCTAAACGCAATCTGATACAGTCCCTTTTATAAATCAGTGTGCTCGGGATTTGAAAAATTTCATGTGATCAGTAATGTTGACGCTATAGTATAATTAACATTGATAAATTCGATAAAATTATTTATACTTTCAAATTCAATGTTACAATTCGATCATACTAAGGCATCAAAGTATTTATCAAATCATGTAATGAATATGGTTGGAGTAAATTGCCTGCAACATCCAGCACTTTTATGACTGAATTGTGAAAATTCTATTGCAGTTACTTATTATTAATCTCCTATCTATATAGATTATTTGACTGCCGAAAATTAATTCACAACAAATATTGAAAAATAACACAACTGCAACTTCACAAATAAAACACAGTAAAATATGCAAAATAATGAGCACAATATTTTTGGACAAATTGTCCCTAGAAAAACCCCAAAGGGAAAACCAGTACTACAGATAAGGAATTTTATTAAACTTCAGATCAAGAGATACATAAACTGCTTGCCTTTTACTGGCAGAGCTCCAACAATATTCTTCTAATTCTTCCCTCAATTTCTCCTGCTAATATTCCACAGCTGCTATCCCCAACACTGCAAATTTATTTGCTCTCACTACAAATTCTTCTCAAGTGTGTGTTCTCTAAATGCCCATTGATCCCCTTTTATACTTTTCTCATTGAAAAACCAATGGCCATGATTTAATTTCAATGAATGGCTAAAATTAATTAGACTCTAACAAACCCTAACTAACTAGATTCTAGAAGTCTCTAGAGGAATCAATTAATTTATTTTAAAAATAATTATCTGGACAACTAACTCCTTTCTAGAAGTCTTCAGAAAAATTAATTAATTAATTAATTAATTAAATTTTTGTCATGGTTGTTCTGTCATTTGACAGGATAAAAACTATTGGGTGTAGTTGTTTTCATTTCAATTTCCAAAGATTTTAAAAAAAATCATTAAGTACAGAATTTATGTGTTCATGAATCTCCTTTGTTCTAGATTCACATGATTTGTTCTTTGAGCTAAGCAATGTAAAACTTATAATCTGACATAACAAAGTCACTATGTTACAAACTATTTTTTGTTCATGATAAAGTTGCATTATATTTTCAAATTTACAAATTATTAAAAACTAAGCATTTAATTTTTTATATTTATATTACAACTTCTAAATTGTTATAAAATAAAATTTCTTATTTTTGTTATTATAATTTTTATTAATATAATACATTAATTTTTATAATATAATTATTTAATCAATTTTAGAAAGAAGATAACACATATTTATTATAAATATAGATTTTTTAAAAAAGTAGTAGATGACTTAATAATTCTTAAAATAAAAGTCTTTTATATTTCATAATTTTATGATAGTCCAATATTTAATTACAATCCTAACATATTATTTTTTATGCATCTCCAACAATTTTGCAATGGGTACTAGAGCATCCATGTTTTTGAAAGATGGTATTATTTTAATATTATTTTCCTTATTGACTTGGAACATTAGTTGTAATAGCATTCATAAAGGAGGTGAAGTTGATAGTCGTGGTAAGAAATCTATTTTTACAAAATTTGTAAATTTGGACACTAGAATTGAGTAGTGGAACATCTTGCATACTATTGATGGGTCACATATAAGTTGGATGGTGGATTTGGATGTTTGTCTTGAGATACGAGATAGGAGATACAAATCAAAGATATTGTATATTATTAGTATGGCATGTACTTTTTCTATTCATTGCTTATTAGGAATTAATTTTAATATTCAAAAGATTATCTTATTTATATGAAAAATTTATATCTTACCATCATTTGATGATATGTTATTTTCGGAAACAATTTGTGGTATCCATCTCCATTTCTCTTTAAATTGGAGGTGTGAGATAGTTTCATGAGTTATTTTATAGGTACGTAGGTGTTGTTGAAATGTTTGAAGGGAGTTAGTGTATTGAATATGTAATTTATTCTTGAAAATAAATACATTATTATGCTTCTCTTTGATTGTGAAGGTTTTTCTTATAATGATTTCTCCATGAAAATCTAGTGTTATGTGTTTCCTTATTATGGTTTTTTTTATTTTCATATTGTTGAGTTAAGATTCCACACTTAATAGTTGATGGATAATCCACTAAAATAAGAGAATAAATCCATAAGTTGTGCCCTCTACCTCCCATTCAAAGATTGAGAAATTCAATCACACTAGGTACAAATTATGGAAGTTAAATAGGGAAAATATTAAAGAAAAATATCAATGGAAAGCTTTGGAAAAATATACAAAACCATATAGAATTTTTTATTAGAGTGGTTAATGTTGGACAAGAAAGCATGAGGAACCATTCAGTTGTGCCTTATAGATTTTATCCCCTTGAATATCTCTGAGGAGACCACTATATACAAGTTATGGAAGTGAATAGATAATATTTATGAAACTAAAAGTCTAACCAATTAATTGTATCTCAAAATACATTTGCACTGGTACTATGTCTAACAAGCTTGAATAGTGTGAATGATAAAGCAGTGATGTTAGAGTTAGTAGAGGACGGTCTATGTGCTCTCGCATTACTTTGTTCTTGAAAAACAATTATTTGTTTTGAACACTAAGGTAATTATTTAAATTGTCTTTTAGATGGTTACTTTATATTTCATGTTATTCAAGATAATCTTGTGTGTTATGTTTTTTATTACAGTAAAAACAGGTTTTGAAGGGACCCGAAACCCTTTACAACCAAAACAAAACTGCAAAAACGACAGTCTATAGCTAGCCAAAAACTAGCCCCCAAACAAGACCAATCAAGATTTACATTTAGAACTACTCTTGTGGGAGCAGAGATTCATGTCAAAAGAAGGCCTGGAGAATTTTTCTTTCTTACCCTTTATAGTAATCCAGCCTTCTTCCACTTGCGTTGCCTTATCATGCCAAGCCAGCACACTATTTTCCTGAAGATGAATGCCTACAACCACTGTCTCAGAGATTTCAACATTATTCCTTCATGCAGGAAAAAACTTATCAAAAGAGCCACAAAAAATGATAGCCAAAATACTATCACCAGAAATGGCAGCTTGAGACCCATTCTCTCGTTCTTTAGGGGTTTCAACATGATAATCTTGTTGAGCAATAGCAGCCCCACCATTTGAGACATCTGGAGGGGATTCCCCAAGACCCTGTGATTCTGAAGCAACCACCTCAGAAAAATTCCTATGTTGTTCATATTTCTTCTCAACCACATAATGTTGTAGAGAGGCACCTTTCCACCATGTAGTCGTCATTGCTTTTTTCTCAAATCCGTAGTGTGCAGCAGAATGACCTATTTTAAAACACCTTCTGCAAAGAAAGGGAATCTCTTCATAGTTCAAAGATTGGACCCAAGAACCCTTAAAAGATTTAAGTAAAATTTCAGCAAGAAACCCTTTTGAAACATCCATTTCAACCAATATGTGAGCAAAGGTGGAGTGAAAAATGTCAGAGGATTCATCATCCACCAACAAAAAATCACCAAGGGCTTCACCCACTTCCTCCAAAAGAGGGCCAGTCTATAAGTGGAGGGGAAGATTAGGCAGCTGAACCCAAATTGGTATCTTGTTGAAAGTTTTAGAAGAAGGGTTGAAGTCAGAGTGCCAAGGCTTATTCATCAACAAAAATTTTGTCCTCCCAGCTAAAAAATTATCACATAAAATTATGTTTCTATCCTGGGCATTATCAAAATTAGCAACAAAAAACCCCTTGGCCATGGGGAAAATATGAACTTTACCAGAAATTAGACTCTCCCATTCATTAGAGATCCAGGAGTGCAGCTAAGGGAGGCTAGGCCAAAAACCCCTAAACTGACAAATCATCCCATGAACGGAGAGCTCAAAAACATTCTAATCTATTTCCTCAACCATCTCTGCTTTTAGCTCAACTGAGATAGCATTGGCAATAGGGATAAACCCACCATTCAGCAGCCTCCCATGTCGAAACCTTGCAACCGACATCTTAGCTTTATCCATAAGGTTGCCGCCCTTAAGATGCCCCTCACCAGACTCAGACACGCTGAAGGCTCCAATCTCTTTCACAGCAATTTCTTGTGGCCTATTCGAAGAACAGTCGCCGCCCTGGAAGCCACCACCACCAATGAAACCCGCGCCTTCTAATTGGTTCACCTGGGTAGGGTTTCCACCTGCTCATACCGCCATGATTCTTGTGTGTTATGTTATATTAGATCCTTATATGCATTTAATGTTCTTTTATTAGATCATAGGTGCATTTAATTTAGCATCACATACTTAATCACAATATTGTATATAAGACAAACTAGAGTAAGTTTTAATTAGATCACATAAACATGTTAAATCATGGAGACATTCATTAAATAGTCCTACAAAGATTATTTAATCAATCACATTTCCATTTAACATTAAAACACATAAACACAAGTAATGAAACATCAAATGCTCATATATATATATATATATATATATCAAAGTTTTGTGTACATGTCATCAATATATACAAAAAAATTTATGTCACAAGGCCTTACACTTCAAAGGGCAACAATTGACATCAACAACATTGACCGTTGGGGGTTGACATTCGCAATTATTTTAATATTTTTTGGACTTGCAAGTTTTCTCATACACCTTGTCTTCACATTTCAAAAATATGCACGCATGCAACAAAGCCTATATGTTTCTCACCAGAAAAAGGAAGAGGAACGATTGATGTCATTATCACATACAGACACTTTAAACGAGCAAAATAAATTACAAGAACTTTAGGTTTGTTCCATGATTTATTTAATCTTTATTTTTTAAACTTAAACATCATTTATGCAAGTGTGCCTTTACATTTTCAAATTATTCTCTTCATTCAATTCGTTTTAGAGTAACTATCTTCCTTACCTCCAATTTTAGAAAAAATGAATAATATAAAATACATATGATATTTATTTATTGTTTTATTTTTATATGTTATTGTTATATGGTCTGATTCTCATTTTCAATTTAATATCATAATTTTTAAATACTTTTTCTTAAATATATAAATATGATGTCACGATTCTTCATTCAAAATGGTTTATTTACAAAATTATATATATATATATATATATATATATGCAAAAGAATAATTTGTATACTCAATTATATGTAGAATCTATTTTTAAGCATTCCATTACTAATCACTTTGCTCAAATATTTACTTCCTCACACAAAATAACTAACAAACATGTATTCTCAAGTATTAACAAATATTTAATATTTTCAAGATTTTATATATATCAAACATCTATGCTTGTATGGGTTATTCATATATATCAAATAAATTTATGTTGGCTTTCTTTTTAAAAAAAATTGCAAGTTCAACTTCTAAAAAGCACCAATTTTATATAGTTTGCAAATTTGACCTATGCAAAAAGAGAAAATACATTTTTGTATATTTTGTTCATAACCTAATTTTCATTCTCAATTGAATAATACAATTTTACAAAACCTTCTTTCTTTAGTGTATATATTTCATGTATTCATTCCTCATTCAAGAGGATTCATTTCCAATATCACTTACACATATATACACAAAAGAATAAACATTAAAATATTTTTTTAGAATTTTGAACTTTCTTTTTTTCTAAATGAACTACCAATTGACCTCATGTATAAACCAAAATTTTCCATTGATCTTCCACACCTCTTCGACTTACCTATTACAAACCAATTTAGAGGTTCTTATCAACCATATCGTGGATATTGCGCGACTGTCATCGATACTGCTCGTGCCTTCGACAGTATTTCAAACAAAAGGAACTCTACGACGAATTGGTCCAACATTGAATAAAATTGAATCTCTTTGAATTTGATCTGAAGGCTCATAACTATCAAGTTCCTACCTTATCTCTGTAAATATTTCTACGCCTATTTACCAGGATTTTAAAGTTTGATTAGCAGAATAGCCCGCACATTGCCCCCGCTAGTCAATGTGCCGGCGCTGTACCCACTTTCATCTTTTAGTCCCGCACGTTACGGCAATGGACCAGCTCGTTTACCTTGAAGAAGGCTGAATTTTCTTGCGAAGCCTACCCTTTCACGTTTCTCTTCATATTAGAAATTGGAATAGAAATGGTTTTTCATGCCCTTCGCTATTTATAGATAGCAATTGCAGACTCATTATTTCAATCATTCTCTTCTCTTATTACTTTCCTTTTGTCATCCCCCGCTACTCTGAGTTTGTACACCATCCCTGCCATCCCAGTTTCCACTATCCATCTGTCAAATTTCTACTTTTTATCATTATTTGCAGCACTTTTCGTTCCAATTGAAATTCCCTCCTCGCAATCTGTAATGGCTCTAAAATCATCAATTACTGTATTGCTATTATCCCTTACGCCCATCTTCCTCATGATATCAAGCGCCTCTTGTAAATCGGGCACAAAGGAAAAGAATATGGTGTTTTACGTGCAGGAAATACTGAGTGGAACCAATGCTACGGTACTTTGAGCTGCAGGACTGAATGGATCGTGGTCGAAGCCTGAAGCATTTCGTACAGTTTTTGTGATAGACAACCCCATTACCCAAGGAGCTCACCCTTTCTCCAAGCTGTTGGGAAGACTTCAAGGAGTGGAAGCCAATTCAGATTCAAGTGGAAGAAATTATCATATGCTTTCGTCTGTTATATTTGAGAATGGAAGCACCCTTGAGATCCAGGGAACAATCAGAACTCAGCTGGCAAAGAGGGAGCTCTCTGTGGTTGGAGGAACTGGAGAATTTAGATACGCTCATGGATTTGTTATTGTTGAAGTAGCATTTGATGGAGTGAATCTAACATTTAAGCTTAATGTTACAGTTCGGACCTGATTTCATAGTGATTGATGAATAAAGTCTCTCATTGTTTGTGAGATTGATAGCCTTGCTTGTCCTGAATTTGAGAGATAATAAATTTCTTCAGCCTTTAAAAATATTCTCTAGTGTGTCATAAAAGAACGAACTTTCCTCTTCTATTATCCACATTTCTATCATTTTTTCTTATAAGTTTCATTTATTTATCTTAGATAAATTTATGAAGATGGGTTTTAAGAATTAGAATTATTAATATTACATATTCTTATGTAAAATTAAGGGCTCTAGGAAAATTCATCGCCAGCAATTTACCGATGGAAAATTCATCGCCAACAATTCACCGTGGGAAAATTCACCGTCATGACAAATTCATCGTGGAAAAATTCACCGTGATGAAAAATTCACCGCCAAGTAAAATTCACTGCCAGCAATTCACCGAGCGGAAAATTAACCGCCATTAATGTTTTTTAATATATATTTCAAAAATGTTCTTCTTTTGCAAAAGAATAATTTGATTTATGATAATAAAAAATTAATCGCATTAACTTTAGAGAATTAGAGAATTTGATTTATGATAATGAAAATAAAAATTACTATGATAATTTTCCACTTTGGTGAAAAAAAAATGCAAATGAAAATAAAAATTACTATGAAGCAAATCTAACAAAAAAATAAATCAATTTTTAATATATTATCATAAAAACATTCATATCAAAATAAACATAAAAAATATTTAAAAAATAAAATTGTAAATAAATTGTAACGAGGTGAAAATTACTTTTTAAGAAAAAAAAATCAAAAGCAAAGTTAATTTTCCACTTTGGTGAAAAAAAAATGCAAATGAAAATAAAAATTACTATGAAGCAAATCTAACACAAAAATAAATCAATTTTTAATATATTATCATAAAAAAATTCATATCAAAATAAACATAAAAAATATAATTGTCAATAAATGGTAACGCAGGTGAAAACTATTTTTTAACAAAAAAATTTAAAGCTTACAAAATATATATTAAAAAACATTATTGCATTTAATTTTCCACTTCGATGAATTGTTGGCGGTGAATTTAGCTTGGCGGTGAATTTATCATGGCAGTGAATTTTCCCACGGTGAATTTGGCATGGCGGTGAATTTTCCCACGGTGAATTGCTGGGGGTGAATTTTCCATCGGTGAATTGTCGATGAATTTGCCATGCCAAAATTAAGATACGTTAGACAAAAGGAGTTAAGACATTAATATGAAATCTGAATGTAAAAAATGTAATTGACATGGAAGAAGGGATAAGAAAGTGTTGGTATATTCTCACTTAAGTTTGTTTTCTGTATTTCTATGCATTTTCTTCTTATGTTTTATAATCACATTCAATTAAAGGATGGTTATTTAGATGATTGAAAAGTGGTTACATCAATTCTTTATGTACTATTATACATTGGTTTAATATATTGGGAAAATATGGATTTTTTCACATATCTATGTTTATATGTCTTCTTCTTTTCTCCATTATAAATCTTATAATATACTTTGGTTTCAAAGAGTTGTATCTATCTCATTGTACTTATTGATGTCTTGTGACAAATAGTAATTGTGTAATAATTCCGGGAGTAGATTCTTGTACAAATAGTTATGAAAATCTATTTTTTTATTCCATGTCTTTGAACAAACCATTGCTAAGATATTAACCAATTTTCACAATCCTTCTTCCATGATTATGTCCCTTGCACCTACAAACCTACAAGTGTAATTCACCTTCTCTAGCTATATGGATGGGGAAAACCTGTAGGACTTTGCGTCATGAGGGTTGAAGTATTAGACTTCCTTATGTCTTGGTCAAACCCCTATTGCTATTCACACAATTGAAAAATGATTAGTACAAAATACTTAGAATTGAGATCAATGTAATATCTATTATTAAACACCAACACAAAAAATTAGTAAAAAATTAGTATTGACAATGCTTACACTTCCTTTTTGTAAAATTAGGTAGGTTTTCAATGACAATTTTCTTCTATGAAACTAATATCCTAGAGCATGTCTTTAAATATGACAACCTACATCTCAATCTAGACAATTTGGGATATGCAAGCTAATAAACAATAATCATATTTTTGAGTTAGGTCAATTTAGAGTAAGTAAAAAATAATTTTGAATCGGATGTTATTGTACTACTGTTTACATTCAAGATGTGTAAATGAGTGAAATGTGAGGTCAAAAAGATCGGATAGAGGGATGGTTCCCAACTTCTCTCAACAATTTAAATACTAAATTGTTATATTTCAAAATATAACTGAAATGAATACAAAACTAACATATCTTTATAATTTACAAAATTACATACTACAATTAATAAATTCTCCAAAAGTATCAATTAAATCATAAAAGTACTTTTGTATGTACAATTATATTTATTTCTAATTTCTCCTACCATTATAAGCTATTGTTGCTTTTCAAAACAAAAAACAAAAAACAGTCATGATGAAGACATGAGGTAGGAAACTATACATTTTCACACTTTGCAGTCAAAGCATTCACTTCCCCACAAAGATTCCTAGATCAAAGACCAAAGACCAAAACAAATGGAATAAGGACAAGGTGGGAGTCAAATCCACGCCATGCGAGACCAACCCCATTCATAAGAGGAGTTACATATCAACTTTTTGACGAATCACTTACTTACTCGAACGTTGTCTCCTGTGAAACGACTTTTAAAATATGAAGTCAAAGTTAACTCCGGTCACCCAAATGAAACTTTGGCCAGCTAACTCTTGTAAGTTGTGATTCTCACACACGCAAACAGTTGTTTGAATTATTTCACTTGATATTTTCATCGGCTCTTTTGCCCAATCGGCAATGGCATCAAAGGCTTCAGTTTTTCTTGTGTTCTTCAATTTTCATTTGGCTTCTTCTGTTATCTTTAACAATGAAAATACTCTTATCAGACAATTCGAACTCAAGCTCGTCGTTGCAGGAATCAGATAGCTCTCTTAAACTGTAATCCGTCTGATAAAAAAAAAATTCATGTGACTGATGATGCTAACATTGATAAATTCGATGAAATCACTTATACATTCAAATTCAATATTACAATTCGATCATATTAAGGCATCAAAGTATTTATCAAGTCATGTAGTAACGAATAAGGTTGGTGTAAATTGCCTGCAGCATCCAGCACCTTCCCTTCTGACTGAATTTGTTTTTACCACAGTTGCTCTGTCATTTGACAGGATAAAAACTGTTGGGTATAGCTGTTTTCATTTTAAAATCATTTTGTTCAATTCCCCAATATTTTAAACAAAACATTAAGTGCAGAATTTATGTGTTCATGAATCTCCTTTGTTATATATTCACATGATTTATTCATTGAGCTAAGCAATGTAAAAATTATAATCTGACATGACAAAGTTAAAATGTTACAAACTATTTTTTGTGCAAGATAAAGTTTGCATTATATTTTCAAATTTTCAAATTATTAAAAACTTCAATTCTTTAATTTTTTATATTTATATTACAATTTCTAAATTGTTATAAAATAACAGTTCTATTTTTTGGTATTATAATTTTTATTGATATAAAAAATATTTTTTATAATATAATTATTTAATCAATTTTAGAAAGAAGATAACACATATTTATTATAAGTATAGATTTAAAAAAATAGTAGATGACTTAATAATTCTTAAAACAAAAGTCTTTTATATTTCATAAAGTTATTATAGTCCAGTATTTAATTACAATCTTAACATATTATTTTGTATGCATCTTCAACAATTTTGGAATGGGTACTTGAGCATGCATGTTTTTGAGAGATACTATTATTTTAATATCATTTTCCTTGTTGACTTAGAACATTAATTGTAGTAGTATTCATGAAGGAGGTAAAGTTGATAGTGGTGGTTAGAAAGCTATTTTTAACAAATTTCTAAATTTGAGCCCTAGAATTGAGTAGTGGAGCATCTTACATACTATTGATGGGTCACGTATAAGTTGAATGGTGGATTTGGATGTCTGTCTTGAGATATGAGATAGGAGTTACACATCAAAGGTATTGTATGTTATTAGTATGGCATATACTTTTTCTATTCGTCGCTTATTGGGAATTAATTTTAATATTCAAAAGATAGTCTTATTTATATGAAAAATTTACAGCTTACCATCATTTGATGATATATTATTTTGGGAAATCATTTGTGGTATTCTCCATTTCTCTCTAAATTGGAGGCATGAGATAGTTTCGTGAGTTATTTTATAGATACATAGGTGTTGTTGAAATGTTTGAAGGGAGTTAGAGTATTGCATATGTAATTGTAGACATGCAAAATTGGCATAATGCATTCGATTAGGTCATATTCATCCATTCAGCAAATAAATCAAGTTTATTTATCAAATCTCCTAAAGTCACCAACTTAAATCAAATAAATCAAACTTGATCCTATCATCATCCATTTAATTAAATAAATCAAACATCTATTTAATTAAATCCCAAATGCATCTTCCATCCTTCTTTATTTAAATAAATCAAATATTCAAGTCAAAGAGGTCAAACATCCTAATCATCATTAATCTAATCTAACAATGATTAAATTCTAATCCTAACCACTTGGATTCTCTAGATTATGCCACTTGCACAAATAAATCAATTTATTGATTTATTAAAATCATCATTTTCACTCAACATGGCATTTATAGGGAATATTCCCTCAAGTTTGAAAAATATGAAAAGTTGATTTGTCCCTCCAACATTGCATTTATTTCTCATTTTCTTGTCCCCCTCAAAATTTATTTCCCAAATTTGAATTTGCAACTCCCTCTCATGGGCACATTTCCCAAATCTTGCACATGCATCAACCACTCACAAGATGACAAGTGGCCTCTTTTCATTGGCCTATTTTTAGTCCCACATTGGTCCCTTTTCAACACTCTTAGAATTTGAAAATCTATAAAATAGAGGCTTCATCTCTTATCAAATCTCCACAATCACTCATGTAAAGTCACTCTCTTTAGGAGAATTGATTTTGCTCATCATCACTCCACAATCTCCACAATCTCATACAAGGTTACTCTCTTCAATTGAGAGCTAATGTTGCCCATCTCATCATTGGCATCATATCATTTAGCTTATCTTAAGCAAGGATTGGGAAAGGGCTATTTTCAACAATAGCACCAATCCACTATGGGATAGGATTAATTTTATGTTTTCATATGCTTTTGTATGGTTTCCATTGTTTCATTTTATTGCATATTTAGCATGATTCAATATCTCATATGGATGCTTGATTTGTTGTATTTGACTTGGCATTATTATTAATGTTCATTGAAGTTGAAATATTTGCAGGTTTAGTAACCACATTTGGCACTAGAAGGAGGGCCGTTAACGTTTGGATGCATTCAATAGGAATGATATGTCATTGTTTTGCATGCAATTGATGGAAATCTTTACTATTTTAATAGAAAAATAAAATCCTTGTAAATCTTCGTGTCTTGCTTAAGATATACAATAAGGATTGAATCAGTAAAAACATAGTAAGAGAAAGCATTTAGTAAATAAATGCAAGATAACAGTTTGCTTTTTGAATGCTGGAATGCACTGAACAATAATGAGTTTGGCATACACTGTATTTCTAATGTCTAAAGCTAGAATGTTAATTTAGATTAATGCTGATTTTTCTCTGCTTGATATTGACTAAAGAAAACTCCATTTGTCAAAGCTACATTTGTCTTACAATAATAACCATTAATCGTGTTTCAAATTGATCACCTTGGTTGCTACTTTGAGTTTGAATGGTATTATATCTTTGACATGCATTTAGGTTGAGTCTTTTATCTCTCAGTCACCATACGCTAATCATTTTTCTGCAAATATCAGAATTCTTTTGTTGGTTGTTACAGAATCACAAAATAGTATTCTAAACCAATTCCCGCAAGCTAACTATCCCCTCTTTGTTGAGAAATAAGTTAAAAAATGCAGAGGCAGTTCATTATGGGCAAGGCGTAGCTAGAGCCTGTATGTTCGAGATCAATATCTATATATGGGAGGACAATATCATCGACCAATACCTTCTACTCATTGCGCATTATAGTAAGCTCTGTTGGCATGTTATGGCAGACACACAAAGTCAGGTTCCTGTATGATTCTTTTAATTTCTAATTTTTAGTGTTCATTGCTCTGATCAATGGTGAAGGATGATGATAACCAAACGAAATAATAGCTGTAAAGTTTAAATTGACCTGGCTTTTTCTTCAAAGTACGATGACCAAGGTAAGATACAAATTCTGGCCCTATAATAAGTCGATTGTAGGTCTATGTTAGCTGATATTCTCCAGATAATAGCTTTCCATTGGTTTATAAATGGAATGTTTGGTAAAACAATTAAAGTATTCAATAGCATCCTTGTCTTTTTTCCAAATGATCTGTTGTGAATTGAAGCTATCACATCTTATTAGCTAATGGTCACCTCTTACTCAGTAACGGTCAATCACCCCGCTATATCAAGTTGAAACCATTTCCAAAAAAATCGCACACTACCACATTGACATGCGCGTGTACCTCACAATGTGAAGTTATAACACTTAGAAACTTTCTATCCTTTGTGCTTTGATCGAAATCTTTCCTGTTTGGTGTAGCTTTCAGATCTTAAACAAACTTGTTTTGTTTTTTGCGCCTAATCTGCATACTTATTGATAAACATTCAGATTTATTGTTAAGACCAACACATTTCAGACTTATTTGTTATAATGCATATTTGTTGATTCTTGCATTTTATGCATGCATGTTTACTCGTGTGCATCATTCTAGTTCTCCCTTTTTATTTGATAGTGTTTCATTCATCATCACTCGTATTCTTTTTCAAGAACTATACAAATACGACACCTACATCACTAAATGCGTGGCCCAGGTAGGGACTATCGGCCAAGGATGGGAATTTAGCTTTATACCTGGTAATAGCGTTTGCTTTAGATCTTTTTTTACACCTTTTTAAACTGTGCAAAACCTATGACCAATGTGTTCCATAAAATGACATCTCTCTGAGGCATTCTATTAAACAGTTCACGCGCCCTGTCTATGCTTTCACATCTCGCTATCAACAGTTCGGTTGCCTTTACTATGCTGCTGCGTTCCAAACAAAAAATTTTCTTTTATTATGCGTTGATGGATGTCCCTTCATTATTACTGGATACCTGACATGGTGCAAGATATTATAGTGCAGGCAGTTGTTTCATTTTCTGCGCCTATATGCTTTGCACCTATATGTCTTTAAGACATTGATTGTGCCCAACAAATCTGTCATGCCAAATCTGAGTGTCATAACTCACAATCATGGTAGTCCATGCCACAACATCCCTATCAGACCTTTAATTCTTACTACGTGCCAATTAATTCTGTCAAAAGGTATTCTCCATTATCAGAGTACTCGGTGGTGCTTTAGTTTAGGTAGTTAGCTCTTGTCATAAGGAAGTGATGTTCATTGCTGAGAGCTGGGGATGCATCTGCAAAATCTGACATAGGAGCTGGAAACTACCTAACAGCAGGTGAAAGGTGGACATCAAAATCAAGCATTGGAGTTGGACGAAAATGAAGGAAAGAGTGGAGTTAAAGAATTAAACATCAAACTTGAAACCAAAAAGCATTTTTTTAACGCTTGGAGCTTCCATTTTACACCTTAATTTTTGGTTTTAGGCTTTAAAACGAACGCACCAAAATCTTTCAATTGTCAATGTTAGAAAATTTGCTAGATTTCGATTTGGTCTAAAAATGAACAAGCAATCTTCACATTTCCTTTTGGTGCTTAAAAAGAACTCATCATTGCTTTAAGGCTAAAACGAACATGTGTCTTTTATGTTTTGTAATCTTTGATGCAAAATAATCTCATCTAAAAAGGCGTATGCACTTCTCTCGCGCCTCACGGTGATCTTGAGAATCAAAAGTCTTTTTGATGACATTAAGTTGCATAAAATATTGCCTCCACAATTCATTTTGGGCTTAAAATTGAACAAAATCTTGTGCGAGTGTGAGTAGAGCATCATCACGTATATTCTCTTTCTTTGTGCCGTCAAAGATTGATCGAGTTACGGATTTTGTCTTTGCTTGCTTTTGTTTATCCTCGAGGACCTGCCTTGGGGAAAAAGTACTCACCCAAGGGAACGACTCAACCGGTAACACTCTAAAGCCAAGAGTATTTCCAGCCGGGATATAAATGTGGATATTGGAAGAAACGCCAATATCACGCTGTTGATTTCGACAAGATGGATCTGAAAGGGGACTCTTGCCGTATGGGTCAATCTCCACGAACGGAAAGTCCTTACTAGAACCCATGTGCTAGAATTTTCCAAAATCCTTTAATCTATTTGTTGGTGCAAGAACGGTCGTTCTGAAGTGGCTCCACACTTTTACGGTCTTTAGTAGAAATGGAAAACATGCCATGGGAGTTTCATGGGTGTTGATGCTTGGCTGCCCCGTATAAGTGAGTGTCATGGAGGGGAGCCAGTGGGGTCAAGCATCTAACCATTTGCTAAAGATAAGCATAGCTGCACTTGTCCAAGTGGGGATTCAACAAATATCGTCTTACACATCCATAGGGTTTTGTACTTGTTCTTGTTTGAAAACATAGTGTGTTAATCAAAAACATTGAAAACCAACATTCAACATGAGCATCAAATCTCAAACCCTTTAGGAGAAGCAAATATCCTTGAACAAATTCACATGTTATTGCTTGCCCTTGGGATTCATGTCCTTAGAGGCATCTAAACATTTATATTTCATCTCAATTTGCTTCTACTAAAGTCAACTTTAGCTAACCTTTGCCTTGATTTCCTCAATTTCCACATAATGCACTTTGTGGGATGAAAGAGAATTAGGACATTGGACATTCAGTTGAAAACCTAATCAAGAGTGTGTTTGTGATAAAAAGAATCCATTAAGAAAAGATTGAATCAATTGGACCCCACACATGTGCTTGGCATCTTTTGGTCATATGGTTTTTATGCAAACATTGGTCTTTTGATTTTGAATTACTCTTAGAGAAAAGCATGTTCTTCACTATCTTGGCCTAGAAAACAAGTCCTTCCTAGGTTCATTTAGGATCAAATCAAACATTTCATCCATCCAAACATTTATCATCTTCATCCCCCAAACAACTTTAGAGCTTTGGAAACATCATTCTAGACTTGGGTACATCCTTAAATCAAAATTAAAAAATCACCTTGTTTAGTTAGGTGTACGGGAATGCATCCTTTCTCATACATTTAATTAAATCAGCAATCCTTTGAACAAGTTCATTCTAATATAACATCTTACATCTTAGGGTTTACAAGTTCGCTATTCCAAATCAAACAAATCAAACCCTAAGTTTAGCATTGATCCAAAGTCCCTAAACATTCAACACTCATATCATTTACACCTTTCATCCTTCATCTCGTCATTGGTCCTAAGAACCTTAGAGGTCACTTTTGCGACAAGGTCAACACACAAGGAGAACATGGAATACAAACTTGGTCCATACATCATGAGTAATCCAAGTCAACTAAGCTATCAAAGCCTTACAACGCCGATTGATTATCAACACTCACATCTATACAAACCGTACATGGGATCACTGCCTTCGACAAACATTAATGGTACAACAAGTGTGAGTATTCCCAAATCAAAGATTGGAACACATTTCCTGATGGTAGATCTAAATCCAAACCTACAAGTTTGTCAACCGAACAATCAAAACATGAGCCTTCAAACGAACAACGTCATCCCACCAAATCCCTACAAGCCAAATGAGAATGTACCGAGCACAAGTTTTCGAAACATGAATTTAAAAAACTTTGGGATGGATACATTTGAAAATCATATGAATATTCCAAACATGAACAATGGTCAAATTCAACCTATCATGCCAAATCTGAGTGTCATCCCAAATCGAAACATGGTCCAAAATCAAACACAAGTACACACTCCAAATCTATGTGAACAAAAACCAAATCAACTACATCAAGAGAGTCAAGAACAAATTTGGTGAGATCAAATTGCTACACTTACCAAGATAGTTGAGTCATTGTGCCAAGGGAAATCTCCACCACCATTACCTATATCATTCCTTGGTTTAGGGATTCCCCCTTTACCTAGCACCAACCACTCCAGCCAAATCAATCCACCCAACACCAACCAAGCTATCACATCAAAACCTTTGAATATACCATTGACATCACACCAACAAATGGTATTCAATCAAGCAACAATGTTCATCCCAACAAATCAAAACATGGTCTCCCAAGGGCCTATCACCTTGGTCATTCCAACCATCCCTCATCACTTCATGCCCATCATCTCAAACCCTCAACCATATCTCAACCACTCATCACTACATCCAACACAATTTTGAATCCACCACCACTACCACCAAAACCAAATGCAGCAAGACAATATAACATTGCACTAAAAGCTCACCAGGCATACCAAAAGGCCATCCAACAATATCTAGCCACGCAACAAGCAAGACAAGCTCAACAAGTGCAACAAGCCTCTCAATCTGCCCAACAAACGTAAGCACAAACACAAAAAATGACAACTGTTGAGAACAAGGATCAAGATCAATCCATCACTAAGCACCTTGAAGCTATGTCTACTTCATCCAATGATAAAATCAACATATGTCAAGAGTCACTTTTCAATCATCACCAAAATTCACCAACAATACCCAACAATGATCCAATTCAAGAAATGACAACATCATTTGACCCTATGGTTAAAGACATTGGAAATCCCTCCACCACAATTGTTGAAAACAATGATCAAGATCTCTCCATCGACGAGCACCTTGAAGATTTTTCCACCCCATCCGATGATCAACTCACCATACATCAAGAGCCACTTTTTAGTGATCTATTTCAAGGAATGTTAGGATTATTTGATCCTATCGACATAATGCATGATCCATCAACAAATGATCATATCAAAAATGTCTCTACATCACCTTATGAGTTAGAGGACATATCTCAAGAATTAATGCCAAAGCATGATCAACATTTTTCACCAAAGTCTAGCAGTGGTCCTTTCCAAGACATGTTAACACCCTTTGGCCTCATGGTTGCAAATGCTGAAGGAATCCTCAACTCGACACTTGATCTAAGTCCACTCAAAGATCAAGAGGATATCAAACCACTTATCATGAATACTGATGATGTTTGAAAAAACTTTGTAAGCAATCCACCCTTTGAAACGGATCCATGTCAAGAACTTGATCCAAAGCATGTCAAAAGCAACTCCAAGATCATTAAAGATCAAGAATTTGTATCTTCAAGATACTACAATAATCTAATGGACACTCTCTTATCTATGCAAGATGATCATATCCATGTATCACATACTCCTCCGTCTACCCATGAGATGCTTTCTATGGATGGACACGTAGATGATCTTCATCTAGAACAAGATTTTGTTACACAAAAAGAGCAGATTATTAACTCCTATAGTCAAATTAAGTTATCAACATTAGGGTCAAATATGTCCCAAACTCAGATTGAGGGCATCATGAATAAAGATATCCAGCATTATCTGTTCAAGGAAACAAACCAGATAGAACATCTAGAGTTAGCAGAGCAGCAAATTGAAAAAATGTCACCTACAGTGGTCATTTGTTAGAGCATGTTTATTGAACAAGACATCTCAAAATAGGCAGAATCAAAGCATAAAGGTACTACCACCACCATACTGGGGGCAACTTTGTCTCAAGCAAGAATCAACATAGGGAGCACAAAGAATCATTGTGATGAAATCGATGCCAATACTACAACCAGTCACGCCATGAATCTTCATCCACCCATCATCCCATCCACGAATTGGGACCAACATCAAAAGAAAGATTTGAATCAAAGTACGAAGAATGTTATCAAAGAAAAAG
>VDFB02128126.1:0-54050 GCA_007258455.2 Sequoia sempervirens | reverse complement strand
TTGACAACTTTCATGAAGCATATAAGTTAAACAAATTAACGACAATCATTGTCAATTACAGCGTGAGTAAACACAACACACTATAAAAATATAAATTTCAAACATATCATATATGATAGATAAACAATTTGATCTGATGTATAACCTTGACGATTAATTCTATTATATTCCAACTTCCATAGGGTGAGGTGATGACTTTTCACATTTTGATGTGAAGTCTCTTCTTTCCCATTGAAATTTTTTTTCAGTAGTTCGATACTTATGATTTCTATGGAGGAAGTGTCTATACTCATCAAATACTTGCTTTCCTAAACTTGTTGAACGACGAGATTTCATCTTTGGACCACAAATTGGACATGCAAATTTTCCCTTTGTTTGAAGACCCGCAAGATGATATATAATTGGATTAAATATATCAATTTTTATAATTATATATAATGAATAAATTATTTTAAAAACATTCATGATATCTACTTCATCAAATTAAATATTGTTAAAGTGCAGTCGAACATTATAACATACCACAAAAATGTGAGCCCTGGGGCATCATGAATTGTCCATACAAGCATTGCATAGAATTGAAATTGTCTTTGTCCTATTGGTCTGGAGATGTCATACATAGTGATTCCATTCCATAACTTTAGTAACTCGTCGATAAGAGGCTCGATATATACATTCATATCTTTCACTTGGTACTTAGCTAGTTGAATGAACATAAACATTACATAATTATTATAACCATTTTACTGCAATATATATAAATAAATGTACATAACTATTGAATGAAAAAAATATAAGTCATTATGCAACAAATAAGACATGATATGTTACTACATTAAAGAAAATTGATGTAAACAAATACTTGGAACAATTATTGACAACATTATGTGCTCCCTCTTATTGACATCTATGGAGGAATGTTATTGTTGATAACAAAAACAAGCCACACGGAGTAAATAGATCTCATCTTTCCAAATGGATTAACATCATCCGCTCCCAATGAAAGCCTAAGATTATGAGGTTCTTCTTTAAAGTGTGGCCATTTTTCACCATGTCCCTAAATGCAGAACCATCTGCAGGCATTCGAAGAATGTCATCTCCACTTCTATTTCATACATGGTAATCCATAAATTGCGCTAAGCTTTCTCACCTAAATAATCATTGCATAATGGAATAATGGGAATATAATGAAGAACCTTGCGAGGCACCTTTTTTGTTACTTGATCTGTTTGATATCTACTGATATGACATTCTGGGCATTCTGTTGCAAATTCCTGTTGTTTATGATATATAATATGATCATCGGGACATGCATCTATTGCTTGATACTCCATTCTGATATCTTTCATAATGGTAGATAAATCTCAGTAGCTAAAGTATTTGATGGTGGTAACAAAAATTCACCAATCAATCTACAACAAAAAATAATTTATTCATATAAAGAATATTAATGGTACATATTTCATCCTTTATTTACTAGTGATGAACTAACAACAATTAAAATAGATGAAAAAAGATGACATATATGACATACTTTAACATCCGTGAGATTGCTATGTTTGATAAACCATTCATAACCTTTAAAAGTTTAACAAAGAACAATACAATGAGAGAAGAGTTGTTTTAAAGCCTTTCAAGGCCTCAGATGCCTTGTCAAGTACAGGTAAATCATGAACATCATCAAAGTCATCTTGATCATCATGATTAGCTCTACCACTAAATGTGGCATAGATCAATGTATTCGTACCATCATCTTCAAATGTATTTTCTGGCGCATGATCATCTTCTTCCATAGGATCATTAACTTCATCTTCGATATTCACAGCTCCATGTTCATCCGCTTGCAAAACCACATTCTTCGGGCCGTGATAATCCATATCATCTTCCCTAAGGCACCCCACCTTTATAATAATGATATACACAAATAAACCATGATCATGATCAAGTGATTATATATATATATAAAATGTTAAAACAATATAAATATTTACAAATTCAATCAATATAAACACATATAATGAACAACTTACCAATGGACGATAATCATGCCCCTTCATCAGGACCATGCCTACAATATTTTCAAGCAATTAAAAGTCCTTCTTGTTCCTTAATCCTTTCTGTACTATTGCAAGTGACAATACAACATTTCCCATCAAATTTTCAATCTAGCCCACAATCTATCAAGTGTCTCTTCATTTTGTTCTGGACTAATAGTATCTGACATGATTTTTCTTTGCTAAGCTTGACTATTTCGATCTTCAAAAAATATCAAACTCACACTCCAATAATTTTTATTCATAGATAGGTAACATAGTCTAATAATTCTGATAATTTACACCAAAAAAATTTGGCATGCAACCACCCCTGCAAAAGAGAAGATAGTCTGAAGTTAATGACCCCAAAAACACTTTACAATGCTAATTCCAAAACATATTAAATTCTGATTTTACTATGATTTCCAACTGTTAAGACTCCTAAAATCAGAATATTGAACTTGATCACAAAATCCCTACAAAAATGGAGGTAGCGAGCTAGTAAGAGCAAGTGACCCATTCCTATGGAGCAATGAGTCGGAATCATCATTGCTAATGTCAATACGGATTTATCCTTTTAGTTAAAGATGCAATGTGTCACTTCTTATGACGAGTTTATCCCTAGGGCCCTCAACATTGAGAGAGCCCTAATAAAAAACAACAGAAGCATTGGTAAGAGCATGATTAGGGTACAAACCCTAGGCCTCTATAGAAACATAAACAATAACTATAGCGGATTAGTGAGGTTGCAATACCAGAAAGATTGAGACATTGTAGGTAATAACAAAATCTTGCAATCTAAAGATAGCCAATAACAAGCACACTATGTAGCTTACTGACATTTGTAAATACAATCTACGGTAAGAAGAATGACAGTCACTTGAGATGTGATAAATTAAAACAAAGGCAGTGACAAGATAAAGCTCTGTCCCTTGTATAGTAAAGTGGAGATTTTAACAATGAGTTTCCTTACTTCTATAACCTTTAACGTTTTCAAATGCTTCGGTAGTGTTAGACAAGGCAAATGTACTAGGGAATGATCATTCAAATGAAGTAACAAATGGTAATCATAGGTTCAATGTTTCTTCTTAGCCATTAATATTGTATAATGGAGGTAGTGGGTTGCATGTTTGAGCAGTGTTTTGAGACTCACCAAAGATGGGAAAATAGTGAATAATACCTTGTGGACTGTGAAGTAGTGTCAATAAGGTTGAAGGTTCTTAAGAACTACAATACCATGAAACAATGAGTCCCTTGTAGTAAGTAAGTAGTCTATAGGGCATAGTTTGATTTTATAGAAAGATGCTCATGAAATGAATCTTCAAGTGATAGTGAGTGAGCTATTTGAGATTGTAGCTGAGGGTGCAATACCCAGTCTTAAAGGAAGTTAGCAAAGCAGTAAATGTGCAAGAAAATTGAATCGTACACAACAAACAATTCACAATGTTATCTTCCATAATGCCTTTGAGTTTGAAGACAAAAATCTCATTGTATCTTCACATGATGAAAGTGGTGACCTTAATGGTCAATCACTGACAACCATGATTTTAAAACATGCTATTGTGCTTATGGAGGCAACATTTTTAAGCAAGGCAGTGAGTGGTGGTTTGGAACAATGGCAGGTATGAAGGACTTGCTTTATATGCATACTATGCAGTCTAGCTTAAGACAAGCGTTCTTAGAAGAGATTGAAGGTGGATTATGGAACTCAAAGGTTACCATGAAAAGGATTAAAGCAAAGACTGAGATCTATTTAAAAGCCAATCATGAAGATATTAAAGATGTCACATGCAAAACCTAGTAGTTGGAGTAATGAATACAGTGCCAAAGAGGATAGTATGTTGGGGCAGATTTAGGAGATCTCCACATTATCTAATTACAGGGAAATACATCATTTATTTATTTTTTTAATTAAAAGAAATCATTCTAAACCCTATATAGGATACATTGATACTTCAAAAGTCTCAGAAGGAATTTTAGATTATGCAAATATATGTCAAGTAACATTAATAAGGTTTAGAAAATCTTGATCACTCTCTAGAATAGCCCATTAAACATGGGTTGTGCTTGAATGCACTATATAATTGATATAACACAACCACTCTTCATATCAACCAAAGTTATAGGCTCTTTATTACAGCAAGAGGTAATCACTCTTCGATCATGCTATAATTACATCCTATCCTATTAAACTTGAGACAACCTGAATGCATCCAATGATGATTGACACCTACATTATACAACCTGAATTAACTACATTATATGAGTGCCTCCATTTCTATCACAATATAGCCACATTAAACTTGGGTCACACATGAATGCATCCTATATTTGTTATAGAAAAATTGTGCCACATGACCAATATAGTTATGGATCACATAATTACAGTCACAAGAATCTGTTCCTCCGTTGTGATCTTATTGTGATTCCACACAACAAAATCTGGACATGAAATTCTCAAAACCCTTAACCTCTAAAAATGAAATCTGATGAGATGTTGCTTTAAAATATGATTTTCAAATCTGGAACTACAAATCTGACTTCACAACTGAATTCTGCAAAAAGACAATGACTACCCTCAACCTGGCGATATCTTCTTGAATTTTTTCTAATTTTTCCGAAGAAAATCGTCCTTAGTTCTCCACAAACTGTCTCAAGTAGAGCAAAACACTATTGCAATAAATTAGGCGCAAACTCCCTTTTCTTTATGTCGGCCATAATTTGATTTTTTTAATTTTTCATGTTTGTCAAAAATTCGATGAAAATAATAGCCGACATTTCGACGAACCCCCAGTTCATCAAAATTTTGACGAACGTCGGGGAAAAACTTTCAAAAAATTGGAAATTACACATCAAATTTTACAAGCACCCGATGAACATCGAATTTTACATATTTCGTCAGACAATTTCATCGTATTTTGCAGTCAAATGTATTAGTGTGACTTATTTAAACCCCTCATTTTGACAAGTTTTTGGCAGTTGTTCTGGGCATTTCAGTACATGCTTTCATACTACTCACTATCTGCGTACTCTCAAAACAATAAAACTCATTAAAAATGTGCAAATTGTAGGTGTGGGCTATACAATGTTGCCATCTACCCAACCTCTTTTTCCACCACATTTACACAGTCTGAAGACTCAGTATAAGAAGCCAAGTGGCTCCACTTTTTACCCTAAGTTTAGGTTAAGTGCGTAGAATGGTGGGTGATTGGGCACTCACACAATCCAGCTTTACAATTTATTTATTAATTGTTAATTGTATTAGTGAGTTCTTTACTCTCTTCTCAAGGGACACATCCTCTATACCTATTCTCCTCCATTAATATAAATGAAAGGAAATTAAAAATAGATTAGATTTAGAAAATGACTGACATTAACAAAAAAAATAGTTGTTTATTTAATATGGTTTGGTGGAGGTTTAACCTTCTCGAATGGAATGATAACTAAAATAGATGTAAATTTATTAAATTAAGAAGTGATAATTTTATGTAAATATTTTTTATAATTATAAATTAGGTTACGTTCTGTAATTTGTTCCTAAATTAGTTTGGCTCATGTGAACTAGTCTATATGGAGCACTTTTGTCCTTTGTTAGCATAGTCTTCATAAAATCGATCACCCTTGCTTTAGTCCATGTCTTTTTTAGTTTAGTTGTGCTAAGAAGCATGGTGGGACTTATTTTAAGACAAGGGAAATGCCCTTACCTTGCCCATCTCTCCCTCTCTCACTTCCTCCCTATCTCGGCTATCTATCTCTCTCTCTTTCTCTTCTCATATATCTCTATCTCTCTCTCTCTTTCTCTTCCTATACATACAAAATACATTAACATTAGTGTTCACAATAAAATATAAGATTATGCATACACATGATTGATAATGGTATCTCTTAGTTTCTTGTATTTGTCATGAGCATTCTATGAGTTGAAGGCTACACCAAAAATTGTCATAGTTTTGATTGTATTTACTAACTTGCTAGGAAGACTTATTAGACAATTTGTGATTTCTAGCCTTTGTCTTACAACTTGCAAGGAGTATCCATAAGCTTGTTGCATCAACTGATCGAATTAATGGTTTTTATTTCCTTTCATTTTTATGTTTTTCATTGATAATTGTAGGTTGGGTTTTCTTTTTTGTATCATTATTTAATGGTCTTGCAATTTTCATATAGAAAAGCTCACAACATAAGTGGTACATCAAGTGTTTCCCACAATCATTTTGTATAGTTCAGTTGACCCTTCATTGGCCCCTTTACTTGTCATGGTACATGTCATTGTCAACTAATTATCAGATTTTGTATACCATCAAAGCAAGAGGAAGATATAGAGGGGGAGAGAGGAAGATAGAGGTAGAGATGAAGATAGAGGGAGAGAGGAAGAGGGAGTGAAATAGATAGAGAGATAGAGGGAGATATAAAGATAGAGAGATATAGGGATAGATAGAGGAAGAGGGAGAGAGAGAGAGAGAGAGATAGAGAAACATATAGATGGTGAGATCGAGAGATAGAGATATATGGAGATATAAAGAGAGAGATATAGTGATAGATAGAGGAAGATGGAGAGGGATAGATAGAGAAAGATATATAGATGGTGACATTTCTCCCTCCCTATCTCTATCTCTATATTTATCTCTATCTTTCCCTCTCTCTCTATACCTCTCTATATCTCCCTCTCTCCTCTATCTCTCTCCTTCTCTCCCCCTCTTCTCTCTCCCTCCTCTACCCATCTCTATCCCTCTCCCTCTCCTTCCCCTTCTCCATCCCCATTTGCATATTCCTCTCTATCTCTATATTCCTCTCTATCTCTATCTCATTACCTCTCTCAATCTCTCTATCTGTTCATTTTTTTGTTCATATCTCTCCATCTCTCCCTATTACAAACACAACATGAGCCTATTTGTAATGGAACCTAATTATCTTCCTAATTCAAAGGTTTTATTTCAATCATGTTTGGATCCCTATATATTGATGCATAGTTGATTTGAAGTTATCACTTCCCCATTGAGACCTTTGTTGCACAAAAAATCATTTTCTAAATCCCCTACCAATTGGCCTCATATATTGCACAAATGTATGCAAAAAAATAGACCAAATATTTCCCTTATTGACCTTCTACAACTCTTCGGCATACCCATTGCACACCAAGGTGCGATTGCTAGTGGATTTAGTTGTAATGCAAGCAAGATGGCTTTCAATTTCAGTTTGTTATTATGCCATGTGTCTTAAACTTCCCTCACCAACCATATCTTGAAGGCATATACCCATGTCTTACCAAATAAAAACATAGATTTTTATTCTTGTTTTTATTCTAAAGTTACCTTGCATGGCATTCTTTGATTGCAACGCAACTACTAGCCAATAGTGTTTGTATATGAATGGACCCAAAAATCATAAATTACTAAAAATACTTACATCATACAAATATTACTACACACAACTATTCACCAATAGAATTGAAACAAAATAGTTTTATATTATTAAGAAAATATGAAACGAATATAAACATTAGAAAATATAGCCAACGTATTTTAATTCTTGAATCCAATTGATTCATTCTTGCCAACATAATAAAAGTGATGATTGCATTAATATACCCTCTGGACAAAACTAGTAATATTTTTATTTTCCAAATTAAAGATGTTAAGAACTAATTTTTACACAACTATACTAACTATAAACTAATTATTGCATTTACAATACTCTAATCAAAACTAAATTTAATATATAAAACAAAAACACAATTTTTACTATTACAAATTTATACAACCAATCTATTTTTAAATATGATAAATACAAATAAAAATTATGAAAATAATATTCTGTGTTATTTTTTTCAATTTATTTTTAAATAGCATATAAATCAAATTTTTATTTACAATAGTAATGACAAATTTATTCATACAGTGAATCTTAAAATTGTTCAGCTGAAAATCAATTTAATGAAAACAGAATAGCTTAAGTCTATATGAAAAGAGAGTCTAATTTTGCATAAACATGTGATTGACAAATCTACTCATTGAAATGGACTTAAAATAAAGGAGAAAGTCTTGCTATTTGTTTATTCTTTTCTATTATTTCATGGTTACGATTAGTCTTTAAACATCATTTGTTTCTCCAGCCTTATCGTTCTGGGCTGTATGTCTCACAGTGCCCTTTGTAAACCCATTCTAATACACGTGTGAACAACTCATGTTTCCGCAAAAAGTTTGTGAGCCTTCCTCTCACATGTTTTTTATTTATTCTACTTTTATATCATATGCATCACAGCTGTTTCCCAACGTTGGCAGGCAGGCCGGTCGTCTCAGTCACCTTTGTTAACCCCAATCACAGTGTTCTTTGTTGGCCCCAGTCAACCCCCCCTTTCTTTATAATTACTTGCCCTCTCTTCACCTGCCAAATCACCCAAACTCATGGCGACTACAATCAACTTATTTTTGTTTCCTGTTCTTACCCTGTTCGCCCTCCGCTTTTGCTACGGATGTATTCAGAAGGAAGGGGAAGCTTTTCTTCAATTCAAAGACACCTTGAATTATTCTTTTCATTCTACTCTGAGCTCCTGGGAGAAGGGAAGTGATTGTTGTCTCTGGGACGGTATTTCCTGCCATAACACCACCCATCATGTAGTCAGCGTTGAAATACAGGGTGGTGTTGGAATGAATGGTGGCGTCATATCTGAGAGCTTGTGCACCCTCACTTTTATTGCAACCATACACCTAACCGACATTGGATTAACAGGTACACTTCCTTCGTGCTTGGGAGAACTCTCTTCACTCATAGAATTGTGTTTATCTTCAAATAGGTTGAGTGTAAATATTCCATTGTCTTCTTCTCTTGCTGTCCTTGATTTATGAGAGAATGTTTTGGAAGGTGAAACTGTCCTCAGAACTATTTTTCTACTCAGAAACCTTAGTAGGGCTGACCTTTCTGGCAATCAGTTGAATGGAAGCTTACCATCATGTCTGGAAAGTCTCTCTTCACTCACAGAACTGTGTTTATCTTCTAATAGGTTGAGTGGTAATATTCCATTGTCTTCCTCTCTTGCTGTCCTTGATTTATCATATAATGTTTTTGAAGGTGAAACTATCCTCAGTACTGTTTGTCTGCTCAACAACCTTAATATGATTGATCTTTTTACCAATCAGCTGAATGGAAGCTTACTATCCTGTCGGGAAGTCTCTCTTCTCTAAATACGCTTATCATTTCTGAAAATCGCTTGAGTGGTAATATTCCATATTCTTTAGGCAACATTTCCTCTCTCAAACATTTTGTTGTTTCTAATAATTATTTAAGTGGTTGTATCCCAGATTCCTTGAGCAGACTCTCTTTCCTAGAAACCTTGGATCTATCTTACAACCAATTAACTAGAACTCTTCCCTCCTCATTTTCAAGGCTCCCCTCTCTTGTGTGGCTCTATGTTAATGATAATGCATTCAACTAGAGTATAGCTTCCTCAGTGCTACCCTCTTCACTTCAACACCTTGGTCTCTCACTAGATGGCCAACAAATAATTTCAAAGGCTTTCTTTCATAACCTTAGCAAATTGGAAAGTTTGGCCTTGTCAAATTGTGTACTTGATATCAGGTCAAATCTCGTTGTGGATTTCGACTCAGTTCTCACTTGTAGAGTTGGAATTAACTGACAACAATCTTCTTGGAGAGGTTCCTTCGTGGCTGTTAGATATGAGTCTTGTCTACATCAATCTCACAACAAACCATCTTGAAGGTTGCCTTTTGCTAAATACTTATTCGAATCCATTGGAGATCTTGGATGTGTCTAGCAATGAATTGTGTGGTCAAATACCATCAATTTGGTTTCCCAATATAAAATTATTGTTGCTCAATGACAATTTGCTGACAGGAAATATTTCTCCACAGTTACAAGGTATTTGTTCACTAGAGATTCTAAATTTTGCAAATAACCATTTGAATGGAATCGTCCCTCCAAGCTTAGCCAATTGTTCCAAGCTTCAAATGCTGAATTTGTGGAATAATAATTTGAGGGGAATGATTTCGTATGAATTTGGTAAGCTAAGTGAACTGGCGTCACTAGTTCTAAATAATAACCAACTGAGTGGATCATTCCCTCCCTCCATATCAAACTACGCAGAAATACAGTTTTTAGATGTTGGGAAAAATTTCTTGGAAGGCCACATTCCAAAGTTAATAGGAAATCTTTCAGACTTGAAAGTGTTAGCAATGAGGAAGAATAATTTTGAAGGTAGTATTCCTGTAGAAATTGGGCAGTTGAAGAACATACAAATCTTGGACCTTTCATCAAATCGATTATCAGGTCTTATACCCCACAACATTTTTTGTTTGCAAGCACCATTGGCAGAAACATATCAGGAATTTTCCAAGGTTGAAGTTCTAATACATCTAAGTAAAGCCTACACCTTAGGCTACATGTATAAGAATGGATTGAATATGACTTCAAAAGGTAGAGATGAGAACTACACATATATTTTCCCCACCATGGCAGCCATAGACCTCTCAAACAATCAACTGAATGGGGATCTTCCTTCTAATTTAGGAAAATTAAAGGGATTGAAGCTACTCAACCTTTCCATGAACAATTTCAGTGGTGATATTCCAAATAGTACCACACAACTAACTTGGCTGGAAACATTGTTTCCACAAATTATTTTACTGGACAAATTCCTCTAGATCTTGGTTCTTTGAGCTACTTGGAAGCCCTTAACTTTTCCAACAACCACTTGTCAAGGAGTATACCATAGGGAGGACATATGGAAACATTTAGTGGATCATCATATTCGGGCAATCCAAATTTATGGGGGTGTCCGCTTCCAAAGAAATGTTCATGGCCAAAATTTGTTCCAAGGCCTCCTCCCATTTCTACATTTATTAATGAAGAAGAGCAAAGCGAGGAAATTGTGGGGTATGAGATTGGAGTGCGAATATCATATGTAGGAGGTTTAACAACAGTGTTGGCATTTATTGTGTTGAGAAAGAAGTGGGGACAAAAATACTTTCAGGGAGTTGATTTGGTTTTGAAATATTTTTTTCCATGGCTCCGCAATTTGACATTGTAAAAGTTTATTTCTTTTGTTAAGACGATTCAATATAAAAAAGAGTTCTCTTTGTAGGTTTGTGCGGGAGTTTTGTTGCCCTGTTTTGATGTTATTATATAACAGTCTTGTAATTGTTCACTTTTGGATTGTTTTGGTACTATACTAGAACAGCTTATAGTTGTTCTTCTGTTAGTAATTTATTTATTTTTATTCTAATAAAAATATAAATATGAATATATTATAATTTTTATCATTTCATTCAATTTATCATTTATTTTAAAAATATATTTTAAATGTTATTTTGTTTATATTTGTGTCTTGCAAATTTCTTAAAATTATTGTAAAGGTTTCTTTTACATTAATAATGTTTGGATTGACTAAAAGAATTTGTTATTCTTTATTATTATAAAATCTCATTTTGATAGTTAATTGTATATATAGTTTTTTAAGTATTGAATAAATATCATAAAATGAAATTAGAAGTGATATATTTTTGTGATTGTCAATTCAAACTAATTTGTAAATGTTTATTTATTTATTTTTTCTTTCTATTTTCATAAATGTATTGTACTAAAAATCTATACTTTATTTCTAAATATGTTACTCATAGTAAAATGATAAAATCCCTTCAAACAAAAATTATACAATATTTTGTGGCAATTAAGGAAGACATTTTTAAATTGTTAATGTGATTTCATTTTTTAGAGTAGAATCTCCTAAAATAATGTTAGTTTATTAATATGGCTTACATAATATAAACAATATATGTACAATATGACCAAATTTTAAGTACAATATAAAGTTGCAACAAGTAGAGTATTACCATGAAAATGTCATATTGTCTATTTGTAATTTGTAATACCCCTCATACTGTTTAGACTTATTAATTTCTATGTGTTAACTTGATACGCTGATACTATGGTGATACTATTATGGTTTGATTTGGTTGGTTCGTAGTTTGACGATGTTATTATCCCTTTAGTGGACATGATCACTTGATATGAAATTATTAGTATGATTTATGATACTCTGTGTGTTGTTTGGATTATTTGTTTATTTAAATGATTTGTCATTAATGTTTATATGTCAATATGATGATTCTATGGTGATGTTATTTAATTTAGTATTATTTTATAATGCAATTGTTTAATAATTAGTTATGATGCAGTAGTTAGGTATCATGTTATCTTATGATCAATTTGGTTAGAAATGTTAGCTCGTTATTGATATTATAATTGTTAAAATAGAGTAGGTGAGAGGACAGTGTAGCATCACTCGTTCACGAGTGCCCTGCTACATTGCAATTCCTTCTCGTGATAGGATGTTTGATTATATATATATATACATGTGCTACTTGACGTTTATTTGGATGCAGGATTGCAGGAATAAGTCTCGATTCTACCTGCTTCAGCAGGACAGGGCGAGCAATAAATTAACCCAATGGGTAAAATGTTGAAAAAGGGAGTAGGTTTGGAAGTGTCCCCGTCCCAAGTCCGTCGTCTGTTGTAAATTGTTGTGTCATGACTGAAGTTTTGTCTTTGTCTTGTATGTAGTTTCACTGTTGAGTATTTATTTTATTCTTGGTTAGTGTTTAATTAATTAATCGTATTTCATAAAATAATTAATTAATGTTGCATTGTTATTTGATTTAATTGAGAGTTAGAAAAATGTTAAGTTGAAATAGATTGTAAATTAAAAGTGATTTAATTAATTAAAAGTGCAAATAATTATAATTAAATTAATATTGTTGAGAGTAATTAAATATTATTTTTTATTAATATTAAATTAGAAAATCATGTGAAGATAATATCTAAATTAAATAAATTATTTTAATTAAAATTTTAGATATGTGTGAGCTTTTAAAAGCTGGAAAAGGACCAATAAGGAAAGAGGCTTTTTGGAAAAGAAAGCGGAAAAAGATTTATTGATTTTAATTAGTGATTTATTATTTTTAGGAGGGATTATTTTTCAGGGAAGTTTTGCTCTGTTGGTTTTTGGGATCTAGAAAAAAAAATAAAAAAAAATAAGAAAGATAGTTTTGAGTTTTTTGAGGTTTTTTCTGGGTAAAATTATTGTGGTATTCGAGAGGAAAGATTGTTCAGAAGAACGTTGAAGGCAGAGGATCGAGAAAAGAGAGCTGCAGGAGGAGATCAGAGGAGGCTACAGAAGGAATTCTTCATCAAGGCGAAGGACTCCAGGTTTTCCTCCTGTTATTATTATTATTATTCTATTGTTTTTATAAACAAAATTTGGCTTACTGTGCTTTAAGAAATTCCTTTGAAAGAAATTCTATGATTTGGAAACTTGTCTGTATTTAAACCTTTGAGTTCTCTGTAGAAAAACTATAAGCAGAAACCCTTTAAAATTTACTCAATAAAATTTGGTTGTGAAGATTTTTGTTTTGAAATAAAAATCATTGTTATTATAGAGTTATGTTATTTGCTTGATTTATTTTATATCTGGTATGAAGATCTAATTGTTTGTATTATTTATTTTATAAGTTGAGAAAATACATATATATATACACTTACTTATATAAAAATATGTTTTGATACAAATTAAACAAAACAAAAATATATGTGCTATATATTCTATATATCATTTATTTTTAAGAAAGATCTGCACTGGTGAATTTCTGGGAATAAAATATAATTGTTAAAGTTTGTGTGTCTGAACCTCGTACTTATACTACAGTACTGGATTAAAATATATCAAAACATAAATAAATAAATAAATAAAAATTATATAAAGTAATTTATTGGTAAAGCTTGTGAAACGATTTTATAAAATAAATTTCTGGTTTTGAAATTTCATGTTTTTATTTTGAAAACGAAATTTACATTAAATTAAATTAAATCGAAATAAAATTTAGATAAAAAAATACATATAAAAATTGTTTTGGGTGAGTGGACGGCCGCAGTCGTACCACCCACCAGGACTGCACACAGTCCACGGACTGCGCACAGCAGTCCTGACTGCTGTACGCAGTCACAAGGACTGCGGCCTCCCTTTGGGAGGTGCGCAGCTCTGGGATGAGACTTTTTGTCCCTTTTTGTTATTTAATATTTTATTTAATATAAATGGATATGTGTGATCTCATTTCATTCGATTTATAGTTAATTTTATATTATTTAATATACGGGTAATATATATATATATATATTTATCTATATATTATATATTATTTTATATATATGAAATATATATTTAAATACATATTATGTATTATTATATATATATATATATGTATGAATAAATTAAGTGTTAATTTTTATAATAAATGTTATTATATTTGTTTTAATATATATATATCTTATTTTTATATAAGTATATATATATGTGTGAAGGTGTATATACAGGTATATATAAATATGTATGTGTGTTGAATAGTTATTTTTGCTGTTATGTTAGAAAGTAAGTTTGAAAATTTTAATATTTTGCAATATTATAGTTAATTAAGAAATTGGAAATAAATTTATTGTGTTGTGTTGAAATGAGTTTTCTCGTGTAATTGATTGAGTTATTGGGTGAAATTTATTATTCATTGTAATTTGTTTTTATGGATTTGATTAAACGTAATAGTGATTCTTGAAATTATTCGTTAATTCTATTGTGGCATTTTCTTCATAGTGCTTTTGTGTCGTATGGGAAAGCCTTAGGTTACTTTACCTTTCGTAAGAGTTTAAGTTTTTGTTAAAGGCTTCCAAACATGGAATGTTTTTCTATCATGTTTCTTTTATTTCTCCATGTCGGGCAAATGGGGTTATGGGTCTATGTAAGTCTTCCAGAGAAGTTCTCTAGAGTGGGATGTTTTGTGTAGAGGTTCAAATTGTGAATTCACCTTGGGAATGGTGTAGAGTTGTACTATTATGTTGTACCCAGTTTCCACGAACGGGGATTTGTGCCTCCTGGAAAGTAGGAGTGGGTAATGAGATTTGTACCTCCTTTGGAAGGAGTGTGTTTTCATATTTGTTTTCCTCCAGTGTTCGGAGTGAGTTTCTTTGTTTTGTTTCCTCCTTGGATTGGAGAGGTTATGATTGTCTAGTTACCTATTGTGGTATTGTATCTTGTATGTTGTCGATAGGAGAGTGGCTCTTTGTGGGGGTCCGGCACACAAAGGGGCGCCAGGGTAACTCACCTAGAGTTTAATTAAGTGATAATCTAAAAGAATTAATGGGGATCTTTCACACTAATCAAGATAAAGGATGTCTCTCTTATGAAGCAAGTGAATGATAAGGCTCGAGATGAGATGGGACGCATAGTTTTGCGTGAGAGTCCGGCGGCCGGTAGAGGCAAGCCAGGGTAACCCAGGATGGGGGTCCAGTAGCCTAGGAAGGTTGAGCCAGGGTAACTCATGGCAATTTATGCATGACACTCTTCCTATGTCGAGAGTTGATCAGTTATTGTGAGTTGTGCATGATCTTGGTTCTCTGGAAGCATTGTAACCTCGTGTTAAGTGATATTGTGTTTGTAGTTGTTAAGTGACTTTGTGATTGTAGTTGTTAAGTGATATTGTATCTATAGTGGTTAAGTGACTTATTGATTTCTCTTTGGTTATTGTTGGAAATACTCTTTGATATTATGTCTTGAGTTTCATTGATGCTTGTGATTATGACTTGTTGTGTTCTGAAGTGGTGTTGTTGGGCCTTTGGATTTGTTGTTGTTGAGTTTCTAAGTGGTCTTTGATGTTAAGTTGTCTATTTGGAGTTAGTCTTTGTTATTGTTAGGCGTGCTTGGTTGGGGACCCTTCCTTGTCTACTCTCGGCACGGGGGTGGTTGGGTGGAACGTGCTTTGCACCCCGTTGGGTTTCCCTTTTTGTTGCAGATGTATCTTTGTTGCAGGTTTTTAGCGGATGATGTTGATCCAGTAATTCTTGTACCAGATAGACGTATATACTTCTGATGTAATGTATTCATTGATGTATTGTCTCCCACGTGTGTTGGGATGACCTTGTTGTAATTTGTATATGTAGTTATTGAGATGTATTTTCAGACAGTTGTATTTTACTATCATTTGGATGTAATGTATATTCAAGCCATGTATTTTTTTAGGAGTGATCGTTTGTAATAGTTGTGTTAAGTTGTGTTATATCTGTGGTAATATAAATGTTTCATATCTTTATTGTATCTTTCGTTGTCATATGTACATATGTTATGAATATGGTTATTGTTTAATAGATATTTTAAATGGTGAAATGGGAATGAATAGATTTATGTAATTGTTTAGTCTGTTGTCTTGGTTATGGGTTAGAATAGTAATGTCACTTCGTGTACCCCATTGGAATTAGTTGTGCCACTTAATACATTGTTATGTTAGAATACTTAAGTATGTTTATTATATTCTTTTAAAAAAAAAATTGTTTCATTGTTATTAGTTTCATTGGGGTTTGCACGGCGGGGCGTGACATAATTTATAAGATTCTAAGCATTATGTATGTAAATAATCTACCCTAAATATTCAAGTGAGAATTTATGTAACTCAAGATTGATGATTTGTTGAATCAAAGCCAACTTTCACTAGCTCTAGTGCACTTTTCTTTTTGGTAGATTTGAATTCATCATATTATTTACTTTAAATTCTTGAAGGAATAAAATTTTATCATATTGATATAATTATCGACATAAAAGAAACCTAAAAAAATATTTTTTTATCAAATTTATTTTAATTTTAATTTTGTTTATATTTGTGTCTTGTAGGTCTTGAAATTATTATTAAGTTTTCTTTTCTATTAATAATTATTGAAATTTTGTTTCTTTTATTTTATATTTCTATCCTATCCTACATAATTATAAAACTTTGTCTTAATTATAACTACATTCTTACAAAAAAAATTGCTCCTTTAAATTTTCATTGGTACACTCTATTCACCTTTCATGTATCTCCAAAACAATGCTTGACATGTAAAAAAATATTTAATTGTGCTTTTTTTTTTGGAAACCAAATTCCATTAAAAAATATTATGATTTTAAGAGATTTTTCACATTTGAAATTTGGATGTCCATGTAATTTCTCAAATTGAAAGGAAGGTAGGATATGTACACTTTGTATGATTATAACATGATAAGGTCCACCTATTTTAGTATTAAGGGGTTGTTTTATATATGTTGTAGAACTTTACTTTGTACTATAGTCAAAGCCCCAAACATCATGGACCTTAAGAATGAACTTAAATTTTCTTTTATATGTATCAAATTTCTTGTAACTTTAAATCTTCAAGAGTAAATTTAAAGTTTATATGTGTGTATTTATATAGATACATGTGCATATATACATATATATATACTATATTATACTATAGTAAAGTAAAAGATTACATATTTTATACTTTTCCATATATTTATGCACTCAATTTAGTGTGTGTTCTCATGGGTGTTTTATATGGATAACTTTCCATATTTTTAAGACTTCTCTTGACATTAGATTTCAATTTGTAACTATCTTCAAACCTATTTTGACACATAAAATCAACCTAAAAAGTTTCAAATTATAAATCAAATTTGGACACCCAAACAACAAGCATTGGTGTCTTAAACACCTAGATAGTGGAACACTAGTGTCCACTTTAAATTTTTAAATATTCAAAATACCAAGTGGATATAATCCTAGTAAGAAATAATTCAGAACTAAAATAGAAATAAAAGAAAAACAAGAGAATATTGTTCCAAACTATTAAAAACCTCTAGATATAGCTCAACAAAAGAGTACAAAAAAGCAACACCATAAGTAATAAACTCAAAATTTACCAAGATTTCATTTTTGAATTATTTGCTCCATATGATGGTTGAAATGTGGATACTCCTTTGCTTGAATACTACCAATCTTAGCAACATATGTTTAGCTCAAAGTTGATAGATATGAAATGGGTGGAAGAGTGCCTAAATATATGTAATTTTAAAAGGAACAATGGAGGGCTAAGATCTATTGGTGAAATCAATAGTGTCCAGAAGGAATTGGAGAATGAAGTCAGGCTTGAATATGTGTCTACAAAGGATCATATTGATGATATATTTATTAAGGCTCTTTCTAACAATACTTTTAAGTATCTCAAGGAGAAGTTGGGGGTTTTTCCCCTCCTTTGAACTGGGTGCACATAGAGGTGCATCAATCAAGTGGATCTACAAATTCATCATTTGTCTGGACTGATGACTAGGGTCTACTCCTCAAGGGGAGTAGGAAGTATCATTGTTATAGTATGGGATGTGTGTTGTCATGGGTGCACCCCTAAGAGGGAATGATCAAAATTATGTAAAAAAAATTTGGTCTTTTCCATTGATGTCAAAGGGGGAGAGAGAGTCATGTTTTTCCATCAATGTAAAAGGGGGAGATTATTGCAAGTATGAGAGGATTCTTGAGATGATTTATCTAGGATCAAGGAGATAATGGAGGGTTGAGATGGAGATTTTTGGAATATGAATGGCTAAGATGACTTACTAAATTTGGTAAGTGGTTGTGACCATAAGAGAGATAAGGGACATGTGCAACCAAGAAGCTTGTATTCTTGGATTTGGTGAAGAGAATATTCAAATGATGCAGGAGCATCCAGGTCTATAGGCAATCCCAGATCGCCCAAAAATATTTATTTTCTTTTCATGATTTAATTTTTGCATTTTGGTGTGGGTTGGAGCTTCAAGAGCATCTTGTGGAGTGTTTGAAGGATAAAATTTTCATTTACCAATACTTGGATTTACATTTTTAAAAAATCAAAGGTAAATAGTGTGTTTAATGTGATTTTAAGATTATTCTATCATTTCAAGGGTTTAAGGGGGTTAATTGGGATATTAAATGGAACTTGAAAATAAAAATTAATATTCATTCTATCAATTTGGATTCCTATAAAAGTTTCATAGGACAAGTTACCTTTGAAATTCAATTCATGTCTTATTGAGTGCTTAAAATGGAAGGAAAGATAGTGAATTTTTGGAGAAATTATGAATGACTTCAATTACCAAAGGAGCACGATTTGGTTTTTTATTTTCTTCATTTTTCAAAGGCATCTACATCAACAAGGTGTTTGATATGGTAAATATACATTAACAACACATTTTGGAAGCAAAACTATATTTTTATTTCATTTTGTGGAGGAATTTTAGAGGTCAAGTTGAGGGAAATGAAAGAGAATATTTGGGTGCCAATTTTTGGTGCTTTGAAAGGGTGTAAAAGGATACAAAATACAGCCTTTAATGAGGTTAAAAAGTAGCAATCAACAACAACAAGGTTGCAGAAAGAAATTGTAGGTTGCTTGTGAGAGTTGCACAAGGAGTGCAGAAAATCAACTTGTGAAGAGAAGAGAAACAGTGGTAGGACTCTTGTAAAAAAAATTGGCTCTCAATTTGTTCCTCCATATTTTTGAGCTTTAAGTGGTCTTGGTCACTTTGATTATCTTGGTCTAATTCTTCGTTGGCTTGTTTGGTTAGTTCCCAGTCAATCTAGTTACAACTTGAGTCATTATCCTTGTGTCTTGACTGACCGCTTTTACCTAGTGGTACCATCTAGTCCATTATCCTAAAAATCTAATTAGATATTATTGTTTAATCTTTTGAGTTGTGTCAGGTCATAAAATCTTTTAAATATTCCTCTTATTGGATATTTGGCCAAAGTTCCTAAGTTTTGGTCATGCATATATAAATTTATTGAGTGATCCTTTGTTCAAGTTGCCTAGGGGATGTCCTCTTTTTCAAACAACATTTGGCGCATGTGCAAAATACTTCACTTAAGTTGTTCCCCCCTCACTCAGCTTTGACCACGTGGTCGCATTTCATTGCATCACATGCCTCTTTTGCATCGCATTTCTCTCAGTACCCACTATTTCCCTTAGCATGATGTGTGATGGCACCGTTGATCTCATCTCAGGAACACTTGTCTAAATCCTATGCCATTGCAGTGTTTCATTGTAGGGTGATCCCACAATACTGGTTTACAATTTTTGGCTATACTGGACACTGAAATAAATTTTTCTAACTAAATCTTCACTTTCGGGCACCTATACTGGCTAAATCGTAAAGAATTTCAAGATGATGCAAACTAGTGATTTGTCACATTTTGTTTGTAGATTCTAAATATATTTTTTCAAAATTTTGGAATCAAATTGAACTTATTTTTCCATCTCCTTCAAAAACTAGTTTTTTTCAAAACATCATTTTTAGGAGTGATGCTCACCGTATAATGCAAAAAAAAAATCTATGAAGGATAAAATTCTAATTTTTTCAAATTTAGATTTGTAACTATGATATCTAGTGCTTCCAATTGGTTAGATAGTGTTTTATTGAATATTTTTTCCTTAATCAAGTTTTGAATTCAAACCAATTACAATTCAGACATAGGTGAACTGTATAACGCATAAATTTTTTTGGTTATATTGAAATTCATTTTTTTGTTGGATCAAGGACTTCAATATCTGGTGCACTCATATTTTAATTTTTTTTTGATAATCTACTATTTTTCCACATGCGTAGAATAAAGAGCTTGATTTTTGGTGAAAAACCTATGTTTAATAAAACTAAAAAAATAAATACATAATAAAACCAAAACATATTAAAATTATATTCCTTAGATAGCTCATTCTGAGGACTACCATCATCCAGTTGGGTTTGTGAAGTCTCCTCCATTTCATCCTCAACCTGAGCTTCGCAGCACAAAATTTTAGACTTTTTTGGTGCCTAAGGGTGAGAAGGTGGGAAAATGGTGGTTCGGGCGAACCGAGGGGGTTCAAGTGAACCCCTAGGGGTCCGCTTGAACTAGGGTTCATTCAAACCCCCTTTCAAAAAAAAATTTCTAGTTGTGTTTTTTGGAAGGAATGGTGGGACCTTGCATTTAATTGGTTTGCTCGAACCAGGGTTCATTCAAACCCTCTTTTGGTTTGCTCGAACCAACAGGTTTATTCAAACCCCAAAAACCAATTTTTTTTGCATGGGGTCTTTTTTTGCAACTTTTCCTTCCTTAGAATTGTAAACCACCTTTTCGGGTTTACCCTGCATCACAAATTTTAATTCTTGAATGCTTATTTCTAAGAGTGAAGCACATGTTATCGATCAAGATTGTTCCACATGGCCAAATCCCACTGCATCACATGGTCTCTTTGTATCGCATTTGTGGATTTGATAGATCATGATCAAAATGCAATATGTGATGGGAGCGAAGAAAGGAAGATAGGAATGAAGAATATACTTATGGAATATTCTATATAGTTGTCATCATATCATTATAACGCATGGTTTTATTTCATCACATTTTGCCTCTTGTGAAGGATAAAGGAAAATGTGATATGCAATGAGTCTCACATTGCAACATGCGGCATCATCTAGGGTCATCGCAATGTTTTAGCACTTGCATCACATTTTTTAAAGAAGTTGTATAAAGAAATGTGACATGCGATGAACAACCAAATGGAAGCCATATACCAAAGTGAATATTCTTTGCCAGTTCTCTTCACATCAGCTCGTCGCAACACTCTAGTACACTCCAGTGCATCACATTTTCATGTGTGATTGTTGCAAAATAAGTTGGCAGAAAGGTTCAAAAGATGGAGGGTGTACATGGCAATGTCTGCGCATCGCTCAAGTCCTTCACATCACATTTTATGTTTCAAGGCTTTAAAGAAAAAGAAATGTGTTGAGAACACACAATTACCATCAATCTTGTTTTAAAATAATTGGACCGTCAGTTAGAATTTAAAGAAGAATTCCTAACTGACAGATTGTTCCTTCACTCACATGAGTCATCTCTTTTCCATTAATGGTGTATCTACTCAATTTCAAGGCCATAAAGGTGTGAATTACATTATTCTTCATTGTATTAGCAAGAATTCAAATGTGAACAAGCGAGTGGAGTTTCATGAAAACAAATTTGAGGAGTAGAATGGCTAGGGTTTCCAAGTAAGTTAGAATTTCTATCCATCCATGCACGAGTTTCAATTGAAAACAAGGTGAAAAAGGAAATTGTATCTATGTAGTGTTTCCAAAATTAGGATTGTTGTGATTATTTGTTTTGAATTTTTGAAAGAATATAATTAATCCCTAGCTTGAATTGGGAATGTATTTGTAGGGTTTCTTGCATGATCTTAAGCATAAAATTTGCATAGTCCTATTAGGGTATTGAGTAAATTGGAAACCCTGATGTTTGAATTTGAATTATAAAACCCTAATTATATTAAATTTACAAAATGAATCAAGCTAGCGAACCCTCTAAGGAAAAACCCAAGCCTAGAAAGGAAAAACCTAAAACTGAGAAGAGTAAACCTGAGGCATCAGAAGCCAAACCTAAAACCAAAGGGGTTAAGAGGGATTTTGCAAGGGTCATGGAAGATGTTCTTGTTGGTAACCAGGATTGCACCCTCAATCAAGCTAGGCTTGGCTATCCTATTCCAACATGGAAATTCTCTCTGATTTGTGGGTCAATCAATTGGTGAGAGCGAATCTCCAGAGTGGGCTGGCTCCCTCTAGCTAATCACCTAACCTATGAAATTTTAGGGGAAAGGGGTAGGAAGAAAGCTGCAAAATGAAACCTATGACTTAAGATGATCAACTACACATTTTGAAACTTTGACAAACTTAACTCACAACAACCTCTCTTAAACCATTAGCTCTCAAAATATACCTTAGAACATGTTTAGCAAAATAGTGTTTTGCATAAAGATTTGTGAATTATCATTGGACACAATATGCAACCTGAACTAACTGCAATTCTCATCCACAACTCACAACAATAAGACAATAGAAAGATTCACCACTTTGAATCACAAACAGTTATCAAATTTGATGCAAGTGCATGACAAGAAAAGGAGAAAGGAAAACTATGTTGCTTGTATTGAAATAGGAGTAAGATATCAAAATCTGATTCAAAAGTTTACAAAACTCTCTGCAATGCATATGAGAGCAAGAAATAGAATTCCAAACCTTGAGAAATTCAAATTTCTCAAACTATATAGCCTCCAAGTGACATCCATGTGATGAAAATAGAAAACTCTGGACCACTACCTCTCCAAAAAGCAAGTCATCCTGCATTTCTGAGCTAAAGAAAAATCCTAGAAAATACTGCCAAAAATATGCTCCAAACTACCTCAAAAAGATGGAAACTTCCCATGGATCTCCAAAGGGTCCATCCAAAAAGTCCTCCAAAACAGGTGCAAATAGCTGGAAATTGAAAATAGAAACTTCAGTTTGTCACCTTCTTTCCCAATCCGCCCAAGAACTCAACTCAAAATGGAAAGTTCTATTGTCAACTCAAGTGCATAATCTAACTACATTTAAATAACAACTAACTAAACACTTTATAGAAACAGTGCTTAACCAGTGTTTTACACCTTGCAGTTTTTGAATTACAAAATAGAAAGCCTCCCTTGTCACATCAGATTTAATTACAATTCACCTCCAAATACTCTGATTTTCCTTTCTCTATCTCCAAATATTTTGATTTTTTGCATTAATGTTTTTAAAAAATCAAAACATTATACAAGGCTCTCTATACACTTGATTTTTCTACAAAAAATCATAAAACATTTAAGACCCCATCACATATAGTGATTCAAAATCCAAGGGAAACCCTAGAATGCTTAAGTCTTAGGCAGAATCAAAGGGCCCTAAAATCATTATTTTGATTTCCCATAAAGCAAGGTGCATGAAATATTTCTAAGGCATTGAAAAGGCTTACCCTAGTGAGAGGGGAAATGTGCATGGTTTTAAATTTTATTTTCTTTAAAAATAAAAATAAAATGCCTAAGGTATTCAACCTTGGCCTAGCATTTCATGAAGAGGTATTAGCAAGCATTTTTGGAAAAATAAAAAGATGTGAAAAAAGTCACATTCAGTTTAGGGCATGGGGAAAACCCTAACCAAAAAACTGCCTCCAAACACATTTTCAACCATCATTATTCATCGACCACTTTGAAGAGAAAGAGGTATGTTGGGTACCGCCATGGGGAAGTTAGGGTTTGAAGCTTGGATGCCACCATTCAAGCTATCTTCTTTCATTCCTTGATGCATTTTCTCCTTCATTCGGTGGTAAGTTGTTTATTTGTATTTTGATGCATTTTTGACACCATTCGATGACAAATAAGGGCCACTTTGTTGTGACCATGACTGGTTTTTTAATACCTCCTTGTGTTTTCATTATGTTACCATATATGTCATTCTTTTATGGTTGCCACTGAGAGTTTGTTTAAGCTTCATGGAAGCTTAGGCCACGGGTTCTTGATGTCCTCTCCACAGAAATATTCAAGGTGATCTCTCCTCCATTTTAAAATCATTTCCCTCTTAAATAAAAGCTTATTCAAGCTTTTCTCACAAAAAATAATGAAAATTTGTGGATTTTCTGAGTTCGGCCATTGTGCAGGTCGCAACCATGCTTTTGTGTTCTTTTTGTTTCTGTAAAAGATGGCCTTTTTGGGCTCAACCCATGATGCAAAAGTTTTTTTCATTCGAAAAGAAGGCACACCTAGAGAAACCATGCATTTGGGTATGTGCAGGATCATCATGGAAAAAACAGGCCCTTAAGTGGTAAAAAAATCAAAAAAATCAGAGTTAGACAACTTGACGTAAAAATTTGAATAAGTTATCTATATTATTTCAAAAATATGTAAGAATAGAATCTGTAGAAAATTGAATGTAGTTTCTAAACTACTAGGTTTATTTAAAAAAAGTAAAAATCTATTTGGTGAAAATTTGAAATTTCAATGCAGAGTACTTAAATTTAGGGAAAAAATAAGAAGTAGGTGTTTGTCTAACCACCCTAACCACAATAAAATGATAATATTTTTTATAAGATTTTAGATATAAGTAGAGGATTCATGTTTGATGTGACACATATTTTTGTAATTTTTTTTCCAAGTAAATAATTAATTATGATATTTTTATTACAGCTTTTAAAAAATATAAAAACTCATATGTCTGACCACCTTAACTTGGTCAAAACTTCATGAAATTTAATTTTTCTTTTTTTAATCCTATAGTATATGAAGCATAAAATGTGACGCATGTTTCAGATTGAAAAAATGTGATACCATTCGAAAGCTATAGATGCTTTTCAATCAACCTAGCAATCAAGACTTTAGTCATAATTCAAATAAAAAATGAATAATAATTATTTATTAAATTCAAAGTAAAGCATTATTTATATTGGTGGAAAGTGGGAATCTCCTTTAAAAACCCTTTTCATTTCATCAGTTTTGAGTAAAAAAAAAGTTTTCAGCCACATGGGCCATCATATCACTTACATATTGCCACTTTTTGGCCCATTATGATCCTGCACGTACCCATTTGTTTTTGCTTTTAAGGGCCTGTAGACCCTTCATGGCTGCGGCCATTAGTTGTATTGTACTCCATTTTCTAGGGCTCCATTATTTGTATGAGCTCAATCCTTTGTTGTTTCCTCCTATGATTGCATTTTGAATGCAAAACTCTAAATGGGAATTCGATTTGTGTAGATATAAACTCTCTCAAGCCATGACCATGAGAGCACAACTAGGGTTTCTGTGCATTTTTTATGAGCTTGAACTATTTCTTTATTCCTGCATTTGAAATCTCACAATGTTAACCATGAAAGTTTCCATCAGAACACATGATAAGATCACTGCAGTTTTTTCCATTCTATGCTTTAATGTACTTTATTCTCTCTCTCCACATAGGTGCATCTTGTGTTATGGAAAGCTTGATATCACTGTTTCATTTGCTTCGAAAACCCTAGTTTATTTGAGCATTGTTCATTGCTTTGGAAAGCAACAATGTTTTCATTTGTTCATATGTGACTGTAGTTTGCAATGACTTCATTTTAACATGCTTGTTCTCAGAATGTAGACTTTGCTTTGCTCAGAAATTACTCTTAATTGAACAAGTCATTCTCTTGTATTGTTTGCTTTCTAAAATACATACTATTCATTTGCATTCTCTCTTTTCAACTGCATATGTTAACAATTTTTTTCTTTTCATTTCTCTTGTTCAACGCATAACACAGTGAAAATCATTTTTATGAGCAATGCTTCTTCACACCCTCATTCACTTTCTCATTTTACTTTTAGATATGGCTTCCAGACACTTGCTTTCTTTCAAACACATTACATATTAATGTGTTTACTTCATTCAATGCCATACTTGCACTCAACCATTATGATACTCTTGTAGGTCACTTCGATGCTTATCATCACTTATTTAATGCACTTGAATGCTCAGAAAAATGCATATTTAGCTTCACATTTAATGAATCAATGCAATGTGACTTTCCCTTAAGTTTGTAGCATCAGAAGTACTGAAACAAGCTTAGATTTTGCAAAAAATACCTTCATTAATGATGTTTCAAGTTGCATTCAAATAAAACACTTAATGAATTGTACCTAGAGTCAACCACGCCTCTTTTCCATTCATCCTCTACTTTCAAACGTTCACTTGTAGCCATTTGTAGACTCATTTCTTGATGGAACCAAAACTTACTTTGCACTCTTCATGCATTTTTATTTTCTTGGGAAGCAACAGTTGATGTAAGACTATTCTTTGCATGGAATATTTTGAAATAAAAATAGTTGTTGTCGATGCTTAGAAGCTTCTCCATTTGCTTCAGTTGTTATTGTTTGATTTGTAAACAAGGCATTATGTATGCCTTGTTGGTGTAAATAAAGTCTTGTACCTAGTTAATTCATTACTAGGGGACTTATTTACACATGTTAAGTTTACTTAGGTCATAGGAAGGAATCTTTCTAGAAGGTTTTAGTTGTCATTAGTTGTTATCTTATCTTTTGACAACTTCTACATGTGAACCTAGGTAAGTGTGATTAGTTGTCTCATATCATATGATTAAGACACTTGTCATAATCCTATGACATCTTGCATCTCACCTTAGCTATATAACCAAGGGGTATCTACATTGTACAAAACAATCATATCATAGACATTGAATACAGTCTATTCTTGTCATATTCATCTCTCTTTGGTGCTTTCCATTTGGTCTCAAGATCTTGGCAGCCATAGCCAATTCTAACATGCATGTTCACTATCTCATTTCATGATGATGCACTTGATGGTAATTCACTTGAGCAATTGATCCTCTATGATCTTCAATTCATTGCACTATCAGACTTAATTGTCTTAGATGATCATTTGCTTGAGTTCTCATGGCACTTGATGCACTCCTTCATATGTATATCTCCTTGAGCAATATTGAATTGTTTCCTTTTTGAAACCCCTATTTGGAATGTTGAGGGGCAGCATGTCGGGTTTCAACCCTTATGGGAGCCCATTGTACACCACATGCTTTATGATATTCAAAACAAATTAGCACAATGTATTTTTCTATACCTACACAAGAAATAAACAATGTTAGATTAAAACAATAAATTCAAAAGTTTCTCATGATATTTTCTCCTTGGTATTCTCTTGCACTCCCTCTTTTTTTGCTCAATTGATTCAATGCATCATAGAAAGTATTCTACATTACTGTTGATGGATCATGTAGGAGTGTTCATAGTTTGAGCTCTAACAAAATTTTATAATCACTTGCAGGTTCACTTGGAGCACGGAAGCAGAAAGGAGAGCTCAACACTAAAGTCAACTCAAAGGCACAACCAGGCAATGACGATTATGTTCTCCCTTATATTATCTTCTCTCTTTTATCTTCAGTAGCCTAGAGTATTTTTTATGAATGAAAACTGAATAAAATATTAAGCATTTCCTTTTACATTTCATGAAATACTATGATGCAAATGATATATGGAAACTGAAACACATTGCACTTCTTAAGAACTCAACAACTCAAATATTTACAATGGTTAAAACATCTGCAAAAATAAACTGAAATTCTTCACCTTAAAATGAATCTAAATAGCCAGCTCCGTCAATTTGAGTTGTGTGAAAAATTGATAACACTTTTGGAAACCTTTGCTAGATGCTTGCCTGCTAAGCACTAGGCCAATTTCCTTCTGAATATCCATTGGGAATGGAGTCAATTCTACCATTCTAAAACTCAAAAGTTATGAAAATTTGAAACTTGCAACTCCAAACAACAACAAAACCAACAACAAAACCAACAACAAAACAACAAACAAACAAGGCCCTGGCGGCCAGAAAGCAATGTGCAAAAGCACTTATTGAAATGAAACTACCTAAAAGAAAGTGCTCCAAGCACTTATTAGTAGCAACTACTCTACTATAGTATAGGGGTAGAATTTAGAAGCTCATAAACAATGTTTGAAATGGATCCCATTGACAGGGATCAGAAGCACTTCTCTAGTTAACTTCAAGAGTTGAAATGAATTATGCTCCCTACATTGTGTTATCACATAGGGACCTCCCAAATTGCATCGAATTTGGAGTGTCTACCTTGTTTATTCTTGTTCTCATCCCACTTGAGCACAAATTCTCCAACAACAAGTTCTCTAAACTTTGTTTTGCATAATTCTTTTACCATGTTATCATTCAGCTCCTCATTCAACTGAAAATTAGCTCTCTAAGATAAGATTTTTTCAAAGTACCTCTCATTAAATGTTTTTTCACTAGTAGCCATCGACCCCATCGTGGGCATACTCCTTTTAACTTAAACATCAAAGTTGGGAAACTCTTCTGACCATTCGGTTGGAAGTTGTGGCTCAATAATGGTTGTATCTTCACAATTTTCAACAAAGAACTCAATATCCTCGAAAAATGGATTTTATTTAGTCACACGATCTTCCCTCTCAAAGTAGTTCTCAATGGCCCTGCTTATTTCGATGAGGAATTTTTCATCATAGACCTCCCCCTGATCCAAGGTTTGATCATTGAACTATATCGCCAACCATTCTTGATCAACCTCTCCATATTCTCTAGGGCTTTCTTCTTTATCTGAAGTTTCATTTTCAAAAAGTATTTTCATCCATTCTTGAATGGATGTTTCATCTTCTCCAAGATCTTCATCTTGATCTAAAACTTGACCTTCAGAGAGGAGCTCTTTCCATTCCTTAACCACCTCTTTGTCTTTTAGGAACTTTGTGTCACCAACCAGAAGTTGACCTTGGCCTTTAACTAGATTAGGGATTGTTGTATCAGACTCTTGGATGATGTAAATGCCTAACCTTTCCTCCTCGATGTGACTAAAAGGATCGGGTTCATGATCTCGAGTAATCCACTCATCCACATTATCTTCCTTCCTGGGTGCATTGGGGTCTGCAGTCATGGGTTGATTCTCCAGCCCATTTGTGCAGTATACGTTAGTGTTTACTGGGTTAGGAATGTAAGGAGATTCAATGTGGTCTTTCGCTAATGGCTTAGACCTAATGGTCACTTTCATTCCACATCTGATTCTAAAGAAAAGGTGAGACCAATCAACTGATAAGAAACCTCCTAGTTTGGCAGTAAAGTCTCTCAAAAGGTAGAGTGCAAAGTGGGGAGGCAACTCTATCACATGAACATCTTGGGAAACTACAAAGTTGGGGCAGGCATGTAATGTGAGGGCTAGATTTTTAATGATTCTTGTTATTTGAATAGCAGATCCATCTAATTGCACAACTCCTTTTGACACGATATCATAAACTAAGCCTACTTTTTCAGCTAAGCTTTTAGGCATGACCGAGCTGCTAGCTTCTGAGTCTATCATGTGGTTATGGACAAGTTCATCACCTATAATCAGACTTAAATAGAATGGTGGGAGTTTAACCTCTTGATTCTACTGCCCAACTTTAATCTCTAGGTTTTTCGCAAGCACCATTCTGTTGTTTTCTGCATTCACAACATCTGAAGATGAAATTTCAGCTAAGGCATTTTGCAATAAATCTTTCTGGCCTGGGATATGCAATGCATCCATAATAGATAAGCTGACTATAGCTTTCTTTAAATGCTCAACCACATTGAAAGAGATGGGATTTATCTTTTGTTGTCATGAAGAATTAATAGCATTATTATTTACCTTCTGCTATTCTCTCTGTAGAATATGCACCTTCAGTTGAGCTATAGGAACATTTTGAGATGGAATGACATGATTTTTGTCTCTCACAACTTCTTGTGAATTTATAGCTTGTTGTTCCACTTCAACTTCTCTATGTTTTGACCTTGTTTTTGTAGCAATGAACGAACCTTACTGGTTCTAACCTTGGAAATGATTAACTCCATAATATTCAACACTTTTCCAATTCACTAAAGCAATTTCAGAATTGCTTGGCTATTCCACATTCTTGCTTGGCAAACTTTCAGGGCTAGCATACCGATTCTGCACCATGAGAGCTTGACTCTCCATTCCACTCATGCAAGCAACTTGGTTATGTGGATGATTGCATGATTAACACCAATCGTTCTCTTGAGCCAAATTATTTTGTGGTACAACCTAGATCTTGAAGGGCCAACAACATTGGGATCATAAGGCTGAAAAGGCTTGGGGTTAAAACCCCTTTTCTATCATTGAAAGTCATTCTGAAATGGTGGCCTATTTTACTGGTTCTATTGGTAAGAAACTTGGTAAGGCCTATTTGCTTGACTAACCTGCCTTTTGAGGCTCACAAATTCATTGCTAAAGGTTTTACCAAATTTTTGCAACATATTTTTGAATTCTTGGATTTCTTTGGTTTGGTCCAGGATGGCATTTTCTTGCACAACTGCTTTATAAACTATTGTTGGGACTGGCAGAATAGAAGTAATAGGAGGAAAAATCATAGGGACACGTGGTTGAATCTTAGGGAAAATGGGTGTGGGCAGTCTAGGTGCTATCTTCCTAGCTTGAATAAGACAATTTTCAGCCCTTATTGCAATTTCATATGTGTTCGGAAAATTAATACCCCCATGGACTGTATCATAGCTGATATCTCAACATTCAAGGCTTTTAGGAAAAATAGAAAGGCATGTTCGGGTGTGGGTTTGACAATTAGAGGTATCCTATCCTAGGTTCTTTGAAACCTAAAATTGAAGTTAGCCATATGCTCGTGGGAGCACACTTGATGGTGCTCAACTACTCAAGTAATTACAGGTTGTCTGACTTCTCTACAAATTTCCAGTGAATCCCATCGTAATCTGGTCCCATGTTGTAATGGAATTGGTTGGGAGTCCTCTAAACCACTAAAGGGCCTTCCCCTTCAACGAAGTAGCCAACAACCTTATAGCTATGCTTTCCACTATTATGTTGTGCACTAGACATAATGTTTCCATGTCTCAGATGTGTTCAACAGGGGTAGTTTGGTCCTCACTAGTGAAGTAAGGTAGTACTTTGAGTGCTGCTACTGGTATTTCATTGTTTCAAGCTAGCAATAACGAGTTGTCTTTTTTAAAAGGTGCGAAAGTAAATTGTCTCGCCATAGGTAGTACCTGAGATATTGGAGTCGGGTTCCTTTTCATGGAGACAATGTGACTAAGTTTTGGTGGTGTGGACTTTTCTCTTCTTGCTAAATCAAATGTTCTTCTTGGTTTTCTTCCTCTCCTTCTCAGTGGGGAGAGCTGCAAATACTCAAAAGGTGTTGGACTAGATCTAGTATGGATCCTTCTCATAAGTTGTTTGCACCAAATCTACAAGGAAACCAAGATTAGGAGTTGTCAGGTATATTTTTTAGACCTCTATAGGCAGAAAATGTTGTTGTATATACCAAACAACATTCTAACACATAGAAAATAGACTCTAAAGACAAGACTCTAGAGTGCCACTAGGCGTGCCAAAAACTGTTGGCAACCAAGATTACACCCTCAGTCAAGCTAGGCTTGGCTATCCTGTTGCAACATGGAAATGCTCTATGATTTGTGGGTCAATCAATTGGTGAAAGTGAATCTCCAGAGTGGGTTGGTTCCCTCGAGCTAATCACCTAACCTATGAATTTTAAGGGGAAAGGGGTAGGAAGAAATTCACAAAATGAAACCTATGACTTAAGATGATCAACTAGACATTTTGAAACTTTGAAAAACTTAACTCTCAACAACCTCTCTTAAAGAATTAGCTCTCATAATTCACCATAGAACATTTAGTTCAACATTGTTTTGCATAAAGATTTGTGAATTATTGGACATAATATGCAACTTGAACTAACTGCAATTCTCATCCACAACTCACAACAATAATACAATAGAAAGATTCACCACTCTGAATCACAAAGAATTATCATATTATCACTGCGAGTGCATGAAAAGAAAAGGAGAAAGGAAAACTCTGTTGCTTGTTTTGAAACTAAAGGAGTAAGATATCACAATCTGAATCAAAAGTTTACAAAACTCTCTGCAATGCATATGAGAGCAAGAAACAGAATTTTGAACCTTGAGAAATTCAAATTTCTCAAACTATATAGCCTCCAAGTGACATCCATGATGAAAATAGAAAAATTTGTCCCACTGCCTCTCCAAAAAGTAGGTCATCCTGCATTTCTAAGCTCAAGCAAAAGCCTGGAAAATAGTGCCAAAAACCTACTTCAAACTACCTCAAAAAGATGGAAACTTCCCATCTCCAAAGGGTCCATCCAAAAAGTCCTCCAAAACAAGTGCAAACAACTGGAAACTGAAAATAGAAACTTTAGTTTGTCACCTTCTTTCCCAATCCACCCAAGAACTCAACTCAAAATGGAAAGTTTTTTTGTCAACTCAAGTGCATCATCTAATTGCATTTAAATAATAGCTAACTAAGCAATTTATAGAAACATTACTTAATCAGTGTTTTAAAACTTTCAGAATGTGAATTACAAAATAGAAAGCATCCCTTGTTACATCATATTTTTACAATTCACCTCCAGATACTCTGATTTTCCTTTCTCTATCTCCAAATATTTTGATTTTTTGCATTAATGTTTGCAAAAAATCAAAACATTATACATGGATCTCTATACACTTGATTTTTCTACAAAAAATCATTAAAAATTTAAGACCCCATCACATATAGTGATTCAAAATCCAAGGGGAACCCTAAAATCATTATTTTGATTTTCCACAAAGCAAGGTGCATGAAATATTTATCTAAGGCATTGAAAAAGCATACCCTAGTGAGAGGGGAAATGTGCATGGTTTTAAATTTGATTTTCTTTAAAAATTAAAAAAAATTCCTAAGGCATTTAACCTTGGCCTAGCATTTCATCAAGAGGTATTAGAAAGAATTTTTGGAAAAATAAAAAGATGTGAAAAAACTCACATTCAGTTTAGGGCATGGGGAAAACCCTAGCCACAAAACTGCCTCCAAACACATTTTCAACCATCATTTTGCATCATCCACTTTGAAGAGAAAGAGGTATGTTGGGCGTTGCCATGGGGAAGTTAGGGTTTGAAGCTTGGATGCCACCATTTGAGCTACCTTCTTTGATTCCTTGATTCATTTTCTCCTACATTCGGTGGTAAGTTGTTTATCTATATTTGGATGCATTTTTCACACCATTCAATGAGAAACAATTGCCACTTAGCCACGGCCATGACTGGTTTTTTAATACCTCATGTTTTCATTGTGTTACCATATCTATTGTTCTTTTGTGGCTTCCACTGAGAGTTTTTTTGAGCTCCATGGAAGCTTAGGCTGCGGGTTCCTAATGTGCCTCTCCACAAAAACATTCAAGGTGAGCTCTCCATTTTAAAAGCATTTCCCTCTTAAATAAAAGCTTATTCAAGCTTTTCTCACAAAAAATAATGAAGATTTATGGATTTTCTGAGTTCATCCATTATGTAGGCCACTGTAGACACATAAAATTGTCCTAGGCTTGCAACTCTTAGATTATTCAACATTGCCCCTTTCATTCTTAATAATTAAATAATTTTTAATTATTTAATTATTTTCTAAAGTCATAATTCTTCTATTAATTAAATAATTTTAATTATTTAATTAATTCATTTTTATCTTTATTCTCTGATTAATTAAATAAATTTTATTTATTTAATTATGTCACTAATTAAGTCCTCTTTTAAAATTAAATAAATTCTTATTTATTTAATGTCCATTTTTCACTATAATTAAATAATTATTTTAATTATTTAATTATTCATTAGCCTTTTCTAATAAATTAAATAAATTTAATTTATTTAATTGGTCCACTCTCTTGAATTTTGAATTAAATTATTAATTCAAAATGATTCTTTTTGTCACATTCTCTATAATTAAATAATTATTTTAATTATTTAATTATTCATTGTCACCTAAATTAAATAATTTTATTATTTAATTTCTCCAAAACCCTTTGTCCGTGTCAATCTTATCTTCCACATCAAATCTTATCTCTTGACATCTCATTCAATTTCATCCCTTGATTGAATTATCTCATAATTCAATCTCAACCCTTCATTTCTTGTCATTGCCCTAATTTTGACCTAACCCTATTCCATACTACAACATTCAATCTTGACTATTGATTCTAGGGTATTTGTCATCTTCTCATCCTGGCCACACATTCAAAATTGCAGTTTCTATAAAATGGCAATTTTGTTCTTATTTCATATCTCATGCTCATTCTATCAACTTAGGCTATTATTATTGTCATTTGCAGTCATTGTCATTTTAGTCTATTGTGAAGTCATTTCTTTTATACAAATCCTTCAACATTTGCATAGGGCTTTGACATTAGTCTTAGTGCTCATTTGAAATCTGAGGGCCTCATTCAATTTGCTGCAAACTAGAAGGTGTAACAAAGGTGAAGCATGGAAGATGAAGATTTATGGTAACATTGTTCCTTTTATTTTCATGTTTATTTCCTTTGTGCTTTGCTACTTCAATGGATTTTTTTGGTGTTTATTGTTTAATAAGCTAACAATCTAATTTTCCATAATTACAGCCACAACCATGCTTGTGTGTTCTTTTTTATTCTATAAAAGATGGCCTTTTCAAGCTCCACCCATGATGCAATAGTATTTTTCATTCGAAAAGAAGGCACACCTGGAGAAAACCATGTATGTCTTTTTTATTTTAAGGGCTTGCAAACCCTTCATGGTCGTGGCCATTAGCTATATTGTAATCCATTTTTTGGGGCTCCATTATTTGTATGAGCTCGAGCCTTTTTTCTTTCCTCCTTTGATTCCATTCTAAACACAAAACCCTAAATGGGTATTCGATTTGCGAAGAGAGAAACTCTCTCAGGCCGCAGCCATGAGAGCACAACTAGGGTTTCTATGCATTTTTTATGAGCTTGAACTATTTCCTTATTTTTGCATTTGAAATATCACAATGTTAACCATGAAATTTTCCATCATAACACATGAGAAGATCACTACATTTTTTCCATTCTATGCAAAATGTACTTTATTCTCTCTCTCCACACAGGTGCATCTTGTGTTATGGAAAGCTTGATATCACTGTCTCATTTGCTTCGAAAACCTAGTTTATTTGAGCATTGTTCATTTATTTATTTTAATTCAAGGGGTAAACACTTTTGACCGGAGCTATGAACTGGATACAACCATTCAACAATAACACCCCAATGGGGTTTGAACCTTGGTGGCAAGAACAACAATGCCACCAATAAACCATCACACCATGCCAATACTGGCAATTTTGAGCATTGTTCATTGCTTTGGAAAGAAACAATGTTTTCATTTGTTCATATGCCACTATAGTTTGCAATGACTTCATTTTGACATGCTTGTTCTCAGAATGTAGACTTTGCTTTGCTCAGAAATTACTCTTAATTGAACAAGTCATTTTCTTGCACTGTTTTCTTTATGAAAGACATATTATTTATTTGCACTCTCTCTTTTCAAGTGCATATGTTAACAATTGTTTTCTTTTCATTTCTCTTGAAATGCGTAACACAGTGAAACTCATCTTTATGAACAATGCTTCTTCACACCCTCATCCACTTTCTCATTTTACTTTTAGATATGGCTGTCATACACTTGCTTTCTTTCAAAAACATTGCATATTGATGTGTTTACTTCATTCAATGCCATACTTTCACTCAACCATTATGATACTCACGTAGGTCACTTTGATGGTTATCATAACTTATTTCATGCACTTGAATGCTCAAAAAAATGCATATTTAGCTTCACATTTAATGAATCAATGCAATGTGACTTTCCCTTAAGTTTGTAGCATCAGAAGTACTAAAACAAGCTTAGATTTTGGAAAAATACCTTCATTAATGATGTTGTTTCAAGTTGCATTTAGCTCTGAAAATAATTAATGCATTGTACCCAGAGTCAACCATGCCTCTTTTCCATTCATCCTCTAGTTTCAAAAGTTCACTTGTAGCCACTTGTAGACTCATTTCTTGATGGAACCAAAACTTACTTTGCACTTTTCATGCATTTTTGTTTTCTTGGGAAACAATAGTTGATGTAAGACTATTCGTTGCATGGAAGATTTTGAAATAAAAAAAAAACTATTGTTGATGCTTAGAAGCTTCTCCATTTTCTTCAGTTGTTATTGTTTGATTTGTAAACAAGGCATTATGTATGCCTATTCACTATCTCATTTCATGATGATGCACTTGATGGTAATTCACTTGAGCAATTGACCTTCTATGATCTTTAATTCATTGCACTATCAGACTTGATTGTCCTAGATGATCATTTGCTTGAGTTCTCATGGCACTTTGATGCACTCCTTCAGATGTATATCTCCTTGAGCAATATTGAATTGTTTCCTTTCTGAAACCCCTATTTGGAATGTTGAAGGGTAGCATGTCTGGTCTCAACCCTTATGGGAGCTCGTTTTACACCACATTCTTTATGATATTTAAAAAAAATCAGCAACATGGATTTTTCTATACCTGCACAAGAAACAAACAATGTTAGATTAAAACAATAAATTCATAAGTTTCTCATGATATTTTCTCCTTGGTATTCTCTTACACTCCCTCTTGCTTTTGCTGAGTTGATTCAATGCATCATAGATAATATTCTATATTACTATTGATGGATCATGTAGGAGTGTTAATAGTTTGAGCTCTGACAAAAATTTATAATCACTTGCAGGTTCACTTGGAGCATGAAAGTAGAAAGGAGAGCTCAACACTGAATTCAACTCAAAGGCACAACTAGGCAATGACGATTATGTTCTCTCTTACATGCTCTTCTCTCTTTTATCTTCAATAGCGTCGAGTATTCTTTATTCAATCCATTGTTCCAACTACTCCCACGGCTTGTGTGGGACACTTGATTCTCCTTTTTACTCTAATGAATACAAAAAATAATTTGTATAATTCTTATGTTCATTTATGTACTTTTCTTTTGCAAACAATATATGGATCATTATGAATGAAAACTGAATACAAAAGAAAGCATTTCCTTTTACATTTCATGAAATACTATGTTGCAAATGATATATGGAAACTGAAACACATTGCACTTCTTAAGGACTCGACAACTCAAATATTTTCAATGGTTAAAACATCTACAAAAATACACTGAAATTCTTCACCTTAAAATGAATCTTAATAGTCAGCTCTATTAATTTGAGTTGTGCAAAATTTTGATAACAGTTCTTATGGAGTTGTTCTCGTGATCTAGGATTGTGGGAAATAGAGATATAGGTTAGGGAATTCTATTTGACCACCTGGAAGATTGGGTGAGGCAGTGTGGATATATCACAGTACCCTAGAGTGGTTGGGATTTGTTTATATATGCATACAAGAGAAACTTTTCCTCATCCATCCTACAAAATATAGATGTGTGACCTTAGAAAAATCATTGTTCCAAATGTTTTTGTTGAGGTAGATTTGATCAAAGAAATTGCAAAGTGCTACGACCCTAATACAAGAATTATAAGGAGTGTGAAAGGGAATCCATTGTTGGATATAACCAGGAGTCAAATTGTGAGGAAATTTGGGCTAAATCCATTTGCAACAGTGGCCATTCATTTCAATGCCTTGTGCCAGGAGTGTGAGAGGGATAAATGTGGCTAAAAAAATCATGTGCTACCAAGGAAAAAAATAAGAGATCAGAGAAAGAAAGGGGTGAGGTTTACTCCAAAGGAATTTGAACCCTTTAGCTATGATGAGCTTGAAGATTATTTCAAGAACACAATATATGGTTTATGCTAGGTACTTGGGAAGAAGTATGATTTAAGAAAGTTTGCTTCTATAATTTTACTTCTTTTAATATTTCCAAATGTATTTTACCAAACTTCAGTTGGCAAACCCTCCAGTGATAACTTACTTCATTAATCAACATTGAAGGAAGATCTATGCCCTATTTTCAAATACTCTATTTTTATTCTAAAATTCTGTTGGATTTACTTAAAAATATATATAGTATATTGTTGTTTTAAATATATATACAGAATAATAAAAATATATTTAGAGATTGTTTTCAATTAGGGAAGTAGGGATTTTGAAAGGGCCCTGACCCTTTTACATCACTAAACATTTAGCAGTTAGTACAACAATACATGGAACAACAACAAGACAAGGCAACAACAAGAAACTGCATAAGTAGCCAAGAAAATAGCAAAAGCAGGGAAAACAACAGCGTCAAAAGAAAATGCCAACAAGCCAAAACAAAGCTGCAAAACAACAAACAAAAACAACAGTCATCCCAAGGGTGAAAAAATTAGATGGTCCACAAGCCTTTACAAGTAGAAATAAATGGTACCAAACAAAAAAATAGGACTCACAGCCATCAAAACAGGCCAACAGGGACCTGAATCAAAAGTATTCTTCAAAGCAAGCTTCACAACCAGCATAACAGGCCAACATGCAAATAGGCCACCCTCCTTGTTGCCAAAATAGCAGCGTAAAATAGCAACCACCTCAAGGGTGGATAAGAAAAACCATACTTCAAACCCTCATCAAAAAGGTTTAGCAAATCATGAAACCCAAACCACCAGAAGAAAAATAAGCCCAACAAGACACCTTGAGAGAACCCAAGGCTAAGAGCATAGCTAACATAATAGGCCTACATGCCACCCACCAGGCTGTAAAAGCAGTAGCCCATAACAACATCCACCCCAAGGGTGGCCAAGACAACATGAACTTCCAAGCCTCCATAAAGCAGCATCTTCCAATCAACACCTTTAAAACAATAGCTCCTATAAAGACTTTGTCCCATAAATACAGGGGGTCTATGAGCACAACAGAACTCAAAGGAACAATAGCCAGCTTGAATCACCACACCGCCCACTATACCAGCTCAATCTCCACCTTAATAAGAGAGAGCTCCCCTCTATAGGAGAGGATGAAATGAGAAAAAAAACTACAAGAGCCAACAATCTCCTGCCCAGACATGCTCCACCTCGAAAGGAACCAACATAAAGAAAGGGGACAACCCACTACAACTACAACAACCATCTCCACCTCAATAGGAGAGGGCTCCACCTCAGTAGGAGCTATCTCCACCTCCATAGGAGACCCCAACTGTAGCACCTAGTAGGAAGTTGACACTCTGATAGAATGAAAACCCACCTCATCTCATGGCAACATGAGCAACAGGTACCAAAAGAAAGCAATATGAAGCAACTCAACCAATAGAAAATCTTGAGCTAAAGTACCCTCCAAAGGGAAAGCACCCCTCAACAACAATTGAACCACTAATTTGGACTTTGAATAAAACCCCATCAAAACCATAATATGCAAAATTAGGGGATCCACAACACCATTAGCACCCTTAGCAAAACAACTATCACAACCATTGTAGAAAGTATCTTCCTTGAAAAAACCATTCTTGATGGAAAAAAAATCAAAGAAAGTAAGACTCCACTAATAGATCCCAAGCTCTAAAGGAATAAAGACAAGAGGAAAAAGAGCCTGATAGTAGTCCTTTGAAACAAACATGCCTGAGATAAAAGATAGAACAACCACAGTAACAATGAAGCCCATGAAGTCAAGCATAAATAATTCAACAATCCACAACCAAATAGGGTTGGGACACCACGACCACCAAAGGATCTTTCAAATAGATACCAAACACCTTAAACAGCCAGGGAAGGAGGATTTGCAAGAGCGAAAGATAGAAACAGAGCACCACGAGCCAGGTACAAGCACCAAAAGGAAAAGGTCCAGCCAGAGAGAGCAAAGCAAGCCTATTAACTCCAACCAAGAAGACCAGAGTCCCTGAAGACTATAGACCACCACTTTTCCAATGCCCTCACCATAATGGAGGAAAAAAAAGATGGGTTGCAACACCGAATAGGAGCACTTCCACCCAACAAAGGATAAATACCAAGCACAAGCACTCACAGGAAAAAGGAAACCCCCAAAAAAAATAGAGCCTAGCTAGAGAAGAAGCCACTGCCTCAGGGACAACCAATCAACGAAAGAAAATAGCACCACAAAGGAATTCACCAGGCCTAAAGCCAACAACTCGATGGAAAAACACCACTCCAAAACAAAGAGCATGCCTAAGGACAAGAAAAACTATTGCAAGTATGAGCAAGTTTGGTGGTGTTGTCATTAATGTTGTCATTGATGTCAACACAGTTCAAAATGTTGTAGATTGTGCATGTATAGTTGAGACACTATTGAGATGTTGTGAGTACATGGAGATATATGATGTTGTAGATGTGTTGAAATGATGGGTTGCCATGTGCTTTTGAGAAAATTAATAAAGAATGAAGTCAGAGTTATGTATGGGTTCAAAATGTTCTTTGTTATGTGCTCTGCATTTCTTCTATGTTGATCCTATGCTTGTGCAGATTTGAAGGTGTGTTGTTGGTGATCCATTTGTGTCATCTTCTAATTTGTAGCTTCTATTTTGATGGAGTGTGAAAGTTGTGTTCATCGGTATGTGAAATGTTTTGGAAGAGTTGGTTATCTGTGGATTAGGAGAAATGTTTCTGCTCCGCAGTCCTCTGTTGTTTTGTTTCAGGTCTTGTGGATTTGGAATATGTCTTGTAATGGTCTTCTCTACGTTCTCATGGTAGAGATGTTCAAGTTTTGGTGCTCCAAAAGTTGAGTTTTAGAATTGTTGTGTGGATCTGTATAGTTTGGATGGATTGACGGAAGGTGTTATGTGTTTGAAAGTTGTTGCACCTACAGTGGATGTATCTAGAAGTATCTATGATGTTTTTTTGTGCATGATGAAGCATGTTACGTCATCCGCTTGTTATCTTGGAAATCGTGTACTTCAATGTCCATTTTTTTTTCATTAGGTTTAGCCAACCTGGTGTTTACACTTCATATGAAGAATTAAAATTAATTACTTGGAAGCATGTTGTTGATCTAAGACGCTGCTTTTGGTCTTCGTTAAGTGTTTAATTGGTCCACTCATATTCCTCTCCACTACAGGAATGTTGATTTATCGACCTAATTTGAATTTATGAAATGAAGCGTATGTGGCCGACCTTGGAGAAAGTTTCTAAGGTTGAAGATGGTATAAATGCAAGTCAAGTTGCAAAGGTTTAGATGATGCAAAGTAACAAAGTAAGCCACAAGTGAAGAGTAGAATTGTGTGAAAGTGAGTTGAGGAAGCAGTACTTCATTGTGTTAGATTCCTGAAGGCAGTGAGCTGAAGGTTTTTGCAATCTTTTGATCAAGGTTGCGGATGTGTGTAAATTGTTGTGGTGGATCTTTTGTTTTCTTTTGTATCAGTAGGTAGTGAGCCTCCCTATTGGACAATGAGTCCTTTCTATAGGCAATGAGCCTTTGTATCTAGATAGTGAGTCCTCTTTTGGGCAATGAGACTTTGTATTCAGTTTTTCTCACTTTATATTGTGAGTTAATCCTCACCATGGTTTTTCCCTTACTGGGTTTTCCACATAAAATCTAGTGTTCATTATGTTTATTTTGCTTTCTGTTATCTACATTTCATGTTCATACTTAATAACAAAATAGTGTGGTTGTGAAATTGATAAGTGTTGAAGCTTTGAGTTTAATTTTGGTGACAGTTAATTCACCCGCCCTCTTAGTTGTCCTACGCCTTTTAACAAAAACACCAGCAAAACCTGAGACAGGCCCCCCACCAAAGCATAGAGGCAATAGGGAAGCAACAGGTCTAGTAAAATCCTTCAAGCAAAAGAGGCACTGTGCCAAGAAGCCAAGAAACTTGAGCCCCAATAGTAGAAAACATCCCCACAAAAAGAACCAGGTAGAAAAAGAAAAGCACAACACCCAATAGAAAGGAAAGTCGCAGGCGCATAGGAGCAACATCATCATCAGGTTCATCCTCGCCAGCAACATAATCCTCCTCGCCAACATCAAAAATCGTAGAGGAATTCAAATTCCTCCTATTCCCGCACGGACTCACACTTGCCATATTGCTATTCTATTATTTCTAATATAAGTGGAGATATAAATTCCTCTTATTCCTGTAACTTTTAAATTCAAAAATCGCAAAGGAATTCAAATTCCTCCTATTCCCACCTAGACTCACACTTGTCATATTGTTATTCTATTATTTCCGTTGGGTGGAGATATTTAGAGATTGTTGTTTACACATAAAAATATATAAAAAAATTATTGTATATATTAAAAAAAAATTATAAACTGCTACTACTACAAAGTTATTAATATTTTTGCTTTTTCATCTTCATTGTTTTATTTACCGAATTACAAAATATGAAATATGATAAAAATATATGCAATATATAAAACTTGAGTTATAATTTGAACTACAAAATTTAAACATTAAATCACCAACAAACTATTTTTTAATATACAATGAAATATATAATTTACAAAACTTGAACTGCAAGCTTCTAACATAATTTGAACTGTAGGACAATAGCAAACAATAATTACTAACACTTTTTATAGTAAATGAATACTACTGTGTTGTATTGGACAGCTAAAGGATACACACACGTATATATATAATGAAAATGCAAGCTGATGTGTACAGTTATTTTGAATATAAAGGAGTCTAATGGATGATTCTACATGCTTATATCAATTTGCTAAATGAACAAGAGACATAGAATATAAAGGAGTCTTTTATGAAGTAAATGACAAATATAAACCCTGAGAAATAACAAAAAATGAAGATGTTTTCTATGGTATTCAGTTGGCATTAAGATGTATTCTATTGTATTCAACTGGAAACACATTCCTAAGACATTAAGAATACAATTATATGAATGTATACAAATACACATGGGTTATTAAGAAAAAGGACCAAGCAGACAAATACATTATTTTCTGTAGAATATGGTATGATCATCCATTAGGTAGCAGTCAAGTTGGTAAAAGTTAATGACAATTATAAACCCTAAGAAATAACCAAAAATAGTAAATGAACACAGATTATTGAATTTGTAAATGGGGTTTGTAAGGAATAACCCATTACCAAAAAAGACCCACCCTCATTTACTTATAACAAATAAAAAGACACTGCATAAATATAACTGTTAAATGCACAGTTCATGAAAATAACTATAAGTAGAATGTAGAATGCATAGTTAATGAAAACATAAGCTATGAAGTAAAGAATATATGATACAAAGTATTGAGATTTCAACACAAGTAAAACATTTAACAATAATTACTAACACATAGTACAGTAAATGAAGGAAGTTGCATTGTATTTGACATCCATATGATAGAAATTTCAACAGAGATAAAATGATTACAGACTTGGGTTTTCAAAAATATGCCCAAAAAGTAAGCAAGAGTTTCATGATAATAATTCCTTAGTCACACGAATATATAAATGGGTTTTTCAGATATATGCAAAAAAACTAGGCAAGGGTTTCATGAGATTAATTCCTTAAGCACACATATTTTGAAAAAACCAAGCGAGGGTTTACAGATATATGACAAAAAAAAAATGGGCTTGCCGATGTATGTCCATATTCACATGGGTTATTAAGAAAAAGGTTGAAGCATACAAATACATTAGTTTATGCAAGCATGTGGTCAAACCCACACGATTCCTCATCATTTTAGTAGACAAAATCATGAAACATTGGAGGGTTTACCAGACTATGAGCACACGGTAAATGGAGAGCAAGAAATAATCATTTTACCCCAAAAAAACCATGAGAAATAATCCACCACCAGACCTGACAAACTCAAACAACACATGGTGAAAAGGCCTTGAACAGGAATGATTTTCTAGGTAAGACAAGCAATAATCATTATTCAATCAACAAAGAAACCCTTCACGGGTCCACAAAGATGGAGAATAAAATGATTCATGAGTACCATTGTTTTCATTTTGAAAGGAGAATTATGTTCGCCGTTACCTCAACCCGTGGAGAGCAGCCATCGTCATCGAGAACCTTCCAACCAGTGTGGTGAAATGATGAAAATGTGGTTTTTACAATACAGAACCATGGGAAATAAGCCATTATTAGACCTGAAGTGGAGATTAAATGGGGTGAATGTGTGGTGGTGTCCAGTGTTAATGTTTGGCACTTAATGTGTAGGTGCAGCTTATAATGGGTGTGAAAATAAACCTCCAATATTAAACCATGAATTAGACCCATTCACTTTTGAGTGTATTTGAATGATAAAATTGTTATAATTGCATGTTAATATTGACACAATGAGGATTTTTCTAAAAAAAAATTGGTGGTTATATCGGGTGGCAATCGGGACGTTAGGTGGTGACGAGCAGATGGCACCTCTAAAAGGTGACTTTTTGACCTTTGTGTGCATATCGAACACTCCCACATTCGACCAAATTGTCCACAAGCCAAAACAATAGCTATATGCTATTAACTCATGAGCGAATAAAACCCAAAAAAAAATGTCGATTTGACATATAGTTTGAATTCTATAGTTGCGCGAAGTTAACCCTAACAGATACCGGGACATCTCCCCTAGATGGCATCTGGGAATGTTTCAAAAATCCCTAAAGTTATGCAAGTTTTCTGACAAAAATATTGTATAGGATGGTGGACATGCACTCCTAGCTATTTGGATTGAATCTATGGATTGCTTTCTTATTTTGAATTGTTTTTTCCCCTGCATTAACATTTATTTCACTTTTCATCAACATTCAGCTATGGTTTTTCAAATTTTGTTGATATAAGATGTTTCCAATTACACCCAAACTGAACTCGGCTGCCAAATATAATCTATTGGAAAAGAAATATCACCAAAGGATTTCATGTATTGCATTTATAATATTTTCAATCTAGCAAGATTTTCACAGTGTTTTTGGATATCAAAATTTTATTCTGCCAATTTTCACAATAGGAGACAATAGGAAACTTCATATCTTTTCCTGCGCATGAGTAGGGTTACAATGCCAACATTACAATGTTAAGCTCTTGACCAATTTTAGAGGAGCTATCTGACAATATGATAAAATTAAGAAGCTTAAATATTAGTTGAAGTAGAAATTGGAGAAATCACCAAATAGATCAGGTCGTATAGATGCAATCGTTTGGACTTCAACTGCACAACAACGATGATCCTCCCTGCACTGAAGAGATTCTTCTAAATTCTAGATAAACTCAGTAAACTATGAAGCATTTGGTTATTAGATAGCCACTTTGATGAAGTGGATGCAAAATCCAATCGATGTAGCACCAAAGCATTAGTGAGGGCAAGTGAATACCAACAACACTATTTGTTTGCCAAGTTTTGTTAGCCCCACTCAATATGCATTGCAAAATGATAGGACAGAAATGTGTGGGATTCTTTTCAATGGATTCACTGGGAGAGATTTAGAATTGAATTCAAACTTAATTGTAGTGGTGAATGTCATGTGAAGAGTCAGAGGAGAGGCAAAAAATGAAAGGTCATTTTATAGTCCATGATACCAAGTAATATATAGATGCTTACAGTATATGGGACTCCTCATACTCCCAATATGAGGGAGGCACCTAACTCGTGCTCCACAATACGAGGTGTACATACCTTACCCCCTGCAGGATTTTAACTTGTGACCTCTCTTTCAAGAGTACAAGTTCTCCATCATTAGGCCAACTTAGGTGTACATTAGGCAAGGAATACAATGGAAAATAGTAGAGGAAATGGAAGGTTTAGAGGGCCCACATCAGCAACCTAAGCAATCAATGCTTAGAATGAGTTGGTTAAGCCAGCCCATGCACTTCCCATACCTTTGCCTTATCAATAATTAACTCCAATTGGCCTGCATGAATTCAGCTTCTTCTCTTGTCCTATATTCCCTTCAAGTCTCACCCCTTCTAACTTGTAGCCTTCCCTCTTTATCTTGCCACTTCTCAAACTACTATCCAATTTTAGATTTAAATATAACTTCCACTCCAATTGAAGTCCTTCCATTGAGGCACTATATTAACTTCCTCTTTCCTTCTATCAATTGGCCCCTATGAATTCTTTTTAAATAAAATTACACCATTCCTCCAAGGCTATCCTTCCATGTGTCGATGTTCTGCCTTTCTTAATGTTTATTGCTTTGCTCACAAGACTCTTTGTTTGCCTTTGGAAGCTAAAAGGGAAACAAATGAATTTCAAAACTGAATTTATTTTTAATTTTTTAGTTAACATTTTATGTTGCATTCATTCAAACAGTCCATGTACCTAGTCTATGCTTTCACACTTTACACACGTATCTACTAGGTAGTTGAATCTACAATTGATGGATGTCCACGCCCTTCCATCACATTCAGACCGTGATGATGCTAGCAAAAATAGAGGAGATTGGCTATTTGGTGGATTCTCCTACATCATTACCTTAGAGCTAATAGATCATAATTTCTAGAGAGAGGTTGGTAATTGATTGTACATGGCTTTATATGGAGTCATCTTGGTTGCTATGTGATTGGTTTTATACCAACATTTTGTCAATATTTGGTCTAATAATAATTTTTAATTAGAATAAAATAAATGTAAATGGGTCTTCAAGAATTTATGATAATTTTAATTTGGCCATTTCTTTAGGGATTAAATGTAGAAATGATTTTAACTTGGGTACCATAACATTGTGAAAAATTTCCTAGAAGTGAATAGTGATATTTGATCATGATTATTAATAATAGAAGTAGGTAATACCATGAAGATGCAAGATTTGGTCAATAAATTGGTAATCATATAGGCATAATAGGGATGGGATAAGACATAAAAATAGGCATATTTGAATAGGTGATTGACCACTACTAGAGTGATTAATTTACCAATATACTTTCAAAGATATTCAATAAAGTCCATGAAATATAAGTTCACACTTTGATAGGAATCAACAATGGTTGCAATTGGATGAAGTTGGAACAACTTTGTTGTATTAACAAATCTAGCATTTCATCACAAACTATTTGATGTCATTTTTTTTACTTAGAAAAAATTATAGAGCCTTTCGTATATTTTAAGGAATGAAAATTTACTTGTAAAGAAGGTGGAAATGAATTCAAACAAAAATATACATGGGTATGTGCAAGATAATCATGGAAAAAACAGGCCCTTAAGTGACGAAATTTTTAGAAAAATTAGAGCTACGCAACTTGACGTAAAACTTTGAATAAGTTATCTATATTATTTCAAAAATATGTAAGAATAGAATTTGTAGCAAATTGAATGTAGTTTCTAAACTACTAGGTTTTTTTTTTAAATCTATTTGGTGAAAATTTGAAATTTCAATGTAGTAGCACTTAAATTTCGGGAAAATAAAATAGGTATTTGTCTCGATCACCCTAACAACAATAAATGATAATATTTTTTATAAGATTTTATATATAAATAGGTAGACTCTGTCCCAATGTGATGCATTTTTTGTAATTTTTTCCAAGTAAATAATTAATTATGAATTTTTTATTACAACTTTTAAAAAATATAAAACTTGTATGTTTGACCACCTTAACTTGGTCAAAACTTCATGAAATTCAATTTTTTAATCCTATAGTATGTGAAGCATAGAATGTGACACATGTTTCAGATTCAAAAAATGTGATACTTGTTTGAAAGCTATAGATGTTTTTCAATTAGCCTATCAATTAGGACTTTAGTACGTAATTCAAATAGAAAATGAATTAATAATTATTTATTAAATTAAAATTAAAGCATAATTTATATTGGTGGAAAGCTAAGAATCTCCTTTAAAAACCTTTTTTGTTTCATCAATTTTGGGTAAAAAAAAATCGTCAGCCACATACCTATAATGCCCAGGTCTTTACACCAAAATACAGTTAAGGGCATAACACAAATTCCAAATTTTTTTTTTTCACTTACACTTGCAAACCTCTCAAATTTTGGTACCAAAGCAGGCACTACAAGAAAGCATACAACTTTTGACCAGTCATAAACTATAATTCTTTTAGTTCGATAACTAGATTTCTTAGACCATCATGGTCAGTTCGAGAGGAGATGTGGAATCCACATCTCTAAGGTAGACTTAAATAGCTCAACCAACCCAAAATTAACTTGAAACATTATATAAGTTGCATGCCAACAATAACATATATATGTATATCAGTAGTAATTATAAGAATATATAAGAGAACAATCCTAGGGGCCAGACCTAGTCCTCGGGGGCTCGTCATCAGACGGCCTTGCCTATGTATGTAATTCGCAGAGGCACCATAGTTCGACAACTAGACTTCAACCATCTCCCACATGGTTGGATAACAAAGGATAAAATTTATTAGGTTATAAAGATGTCTTAATATAAATCTCGATCATATCATCAACTCACACAATAATGATATTGTTAACAATTCAACGGGGTCTCTTAAACAATTGGACCTTGATTATAAATCTTGGACTGACATCAATGGAAAGTTTCCCAATTGTCACACAATAAAGGCCACTATATTAACCATGCCCTAAGTAATATTTAGTAAAGGATGCATTTAGGGAAGTTTTAAATACACATATATCATATAACACCAATCAAAATATTTCACTATAGCAAGAGTTACCAACGACACTTACCACCCTAATACATCCACATAACATATTTTCTACTTGGTTTAAATATCCAAAATTTCTCTACTAGGACCATAATAAAAGGGCATCGACTAACTACTTAATAGGGATACAAACTTAATAAAACATTCCAACTCAAATATAAAGTCAAGAAACAAAATCATATGAATTCCATGATTGTAAGAATGAGCAAGAAGATTTGCTTTATAAAAATTTCATGAAATTGAGACATAAATATTAAAGTGCATGTCAAAGTAGTGTCTTGTTCTAAAACTTTCATGGAGACTAACAAGTATGAAATAAAGCTTCTTCTTTTAATCCCAAGGCATAGATTACCCCCAAAGCCAAGTCCCTCCTAGAAAATGGTAAGCATTAAATAAAGGCTATAGAACAATACCAAATACTCCCACATCTTCTTCTTTTTAATTAATCATGTTAGTTAATAATGCTAGCTTATATGATATCAATAAAACTAGACTAAGGAATTATACAATTCTAAGTATACTGATCTAACTAACATAATTAGGCATGGTAATCCCATATACAAGAAAATACTATTCCAACATATCTCCCTTTGTTCATTTAGGTCTTGAACTCATGGCCGAGAATATCCATTTCAAAATTCAACACATCAGGATAATATCTAACTTAAGTCAAACAATAATCACATGTATATCTTGTTTGAGGTACATACATATATACATCACATAAGTTTGCAACTCTTACATTCATCATTATAACTTTTAGTAATGTTATATAATAGAACATTTTTGTTGTAGCATTTTTACAACATAGTAAGGATTAATAGTTTTTATTGTTTTCATATGATCATACATGCTATGTCGTTGGATTTCTATCTAGCTTATTCAAGCATTGACTTCACTTGATGCTATTTTAATAAATAAGTAGAGGATTATCTTCATTGATCAACTCATTAGCATCAATCAATAATAAAAGTAATTTCTTGAATAAATGAATCCAAAAATTCTTTCCATAACATGTTAATGCTAGTATCAAATATGATTAAAACTTTCCTATAGATTATAAGGCGTTAATTATATATCACACACACACACACACATATAATTACTAATGGTTTAATTACGTGTCTTTCCATATTGATGGAATAACACTACTCGTGACCCCATAATCAACACTCTAATATATTATATGACATTATAGAATGGATTGATCCCCTCGTAATACCAAATTCCTAAGGTAAAGTAATGACTTATGATATTGCAATGATACTTATAAGAATAACCTTTACACTATTATCGATATTACAATAATCTAAAATCTCATAAGAAGGAATTAATCATTTAGATTGGAAGATGCAAACCCACGACATCGACATCCTATTAATAGGAAGAAGAAAAATTAACACTTTACAAGTACAATAATAGATATCATTAATGTTGGTCAATCAATGTTGCAACAGTCAAGTAAATCTGATGAAACAATTTAAAGAAAAGCGGGCACTTTCAATTCTAGTCTTGTAAGAATACATAGCCCCACAAAAGACACTTACAGCTAGTTATCAGAAAATTAAAGTGAAATGAAAAATGTGCATGGTAAACTACGCAAAGTTTATTGATCTTCTTAATTAGAATCAATAGCAAAGGATTTTCGTCAAAATATTTAGTCCCCAATGATTTGGTAGACATGTAAGCAAAATGTCGAAGCATAGACAAAGCACGTGGGAAATATTGACAGATACCTCAATGAGACGTCATCTTACTGAAAGTGTAAAAAGCAGATGTCACAACCTCTACTAGCAGGATGATTTCTTCTCATGTTGCCTCAAAGCTCTCAGACAAAGTATGGACATCCATAGAGGTAAAAAGGGTACATACTTTATTTATTTCTAGATGTTGCAATTGCAAGTGACCTGACAAACGGGTATGCAAAATGTCTGAAGCATGGAAAAGGCGTGAGAACTGTTTGACATAATTCCAAAAGGAAATGTGGCCTCATGCAATGCGATGTTCGCAGGATATACACAAAATAGATTTGTTGAAAAGGCTTTAAAAACTTTCAAGCATATGCAATTGGCAGATGTAAATCCAGATTTCGAAACCGTTTCCAACATCCTCTCTACTTACTCAAAAATGGGAGCTTGAAACAGGGTAAGAGCGTCCATCAAGCATAAAGGTTGGAGAATTTTTTTGTCTATATTATCATTGGAATGTTCTAGAAGACATGCACATAAAATGTGGAAAGATAGACAAGGTGAGTGAACTGTTGACAGAATGCCTCAAAGAAACTGTGGTCTCGTGGACTACGATAATTGCACGTTAAGCACAAAAAGGATTTGTTAAAAAAACCACACTAAAGAAACTTTCAATCAAATGCAATTGGCAGATGAGACGCTAGTCTCCTCTACCTCATCCTCCTTGCTTGGGCTATTAATGTGAGCTTTGAAGTAGGGTATGGACACACATAAAAAGGTAAAGAATATGGGAAATTTCATCATCAAATATGCATTAAAGAAGGGGGAGTGAATAACAGAGATCCCACGGTTCTCAGAAAGCAGCTCTTATTATAGACCACATAACTCCAAGCAATGCCAAAGAAAAAAAGATTGTGATACTTAAATAAAACATTGGCACCTAGCCCAGTTAACCAAAAGTAAATTACACAAGTTGTATGAATGGCCTAAGAAATTTCCACCATGTGAATAAGCCTGACCTGAAATAGAATTTTCGCGTGTTCCAGAGGTGCAACTCCAGTCTTTGTAATTCCACCAGCAAAGCCTCCTTTGTCATAGCAGGTCCTTGAGGTGAACCCATTCACACCCTCTCCTCCAAGCCAAATAATTATCTCTAGGACAAAAGTCTAGTGAGAAGCTGTATAGTCTAGTGAAAAGCTATATAGAAATTTTCTACGAGCCGGATCAGCCGCCTTATCCATCTCGAATTCCCCAGTGGGGGTGACGTCTAGCCAGCCTCAAGTCGAGCAAATATTATTATTATTATTATTTTATCCCATCATTCATTCAGGAGGCAACGGCGCTGAAATGGCAACCTCTGAACATTCATCAATTGATACTTTGCTTCTGTTATCGGCAAAGACACCCATCACTCGACTTATTAGGGTTACCCTGTTCTCAGTTCTAAATATCATAATGTTTCCTCAAGGAAATGAGGTGGGTTATCGATATAAACAAGGGCTGAGAAACTTCTTGCTATCCATCGCCAAGTAGTAATCGTCTTCTTCATATTTTACCATCTTCCTGTGATGATGCCGCAGTCATTCCACACAGCATCAACGCTTTCCTCTCTAGATTCATCTCTGTTTCCCAACCAATACTCAACAGCCTCCTCGATCTGCTAGCACAGAGATCTAAAAGCCACCCTCACCAACCACTTTTGTCGTCCATTAAAGCTGATGTGTACTCTCATAATTAGTCATGACATCCCTCCAACTCTCTCCTCCTCTTCCTCCCTATACCTTGCTCGTTTAATGCCATTTCTCCACCAGTTCTATGATTGAGTTGACGTTTTTCGTCGAGCCCCACATTTACCCTTAACTATTATACCTATCTTATGCCACTTGCATTCTATACCAGTAAAATTTATGATGCTTTCTCCTTGAACACTTCGTCAGATACTCATTATAGATATTCATTACACATTGTTAGATATTCATTACAAGATATGAAATAGATGGAAACGTATCCCAAGGTCTTAATGAGCATGTTGAGGTAAGGGCAGTTTTGGTAGGGATCATGAATGCATGAATAATGCCTCAAAAACTTCCAAATGGGTCTTGGCATATTTTAAATAGAGTTTATAAGTCTATTTATAGATAAAGCAATATTATGATACAAATGCATTTTATTCTTTTATAAATTATTTATAAATCCAAATACCTCATCATTTCAATTCTCCCCTACTATTATTATATTTCTTTTGGACTCATGGTAATCATAGTATCTCTTTATGTATTTATTCATATTAGATCCACAATTTATTATTATTATTATTTATTTATTTTTAAATCTTATATCCATTCCATTGTTATTTCCTTATTATTAACATTACTCCTATCATTCATATATTCCCTTTAACCAATAAGATTATCATCTCTCCATTTACATCACTATTCCATAGACGTTAAATCTTTATGTTCCCATAAATAATAATATTAGTTATATCAATATTTATATATTAATGTTGTTATATCATAACTATTAATAATTCGATGCTTACCTTATCATCCGTAGAACTCTGTTTATTCATTATTATGATATTAATATGAAGCAATATTGATACTAATAGCATAATTATTCAAATATCAAAATGTTGATAATATGCAATATATTGTTATGATCAATACTACTTAGATATTATTATTAAAAATTTTGACCAAGCTTCCGCAAATCTTAATAACTATATTCCTAATTGGGACTCAGAGTACATTACTCTAATTAAATATATATATAACAATACTATTGCCAGTTTAATTATGATCCCAATTTTAACTTATTATGAAGTTATTAATATTAGTAACAATTTTGACATTAGTTCTACTATTGCACAGGTCAAAAGAGAAATCATAAGTTAATGTGAAGTCCTTTGAAAATTTTGATTAAATGACATACTAAGTAGAACTAAGCTAAACTAGCACCATTGATTTGTAGGTCATTAGTTATAAACAACTTATCATGCCTATCTATAGGTGGGGCCTCACAATACCCTACACATACCCATCATATCGCCACTTTTTTGCCCATAATGATCCTGCACATACCCACATAAAAAATTCAATTGGGCGGCCAACACTATATGACCTTTATATCACAAATAATATCAATTTGGTAAATATTTATTCTTTAATAAGGGATGAGTAGAAACCTACTAGATGAGATGTTGAATGTATCTATCTTGTTGACATTCCTAATGTAATTCATTGATCCAAGATGGTGTGGGTAATCACAAGTCACTTATGATTATCTTCAAACTAACATTTTAAGGAATTTTCTACAACATAGTTGTGGCATTTTTCATAGATAATATTATAGTCATATCCTAAAAACATAGTTCAACCCACTTTCACTACTTGGGAGAAGATACTTACTAGTCCAAAGAACACTTGAGGTTATGATTGTTATTTTTAATGAATAAGTGTGTACCCACAAGATATGGATGTCATTTATGGATGGAATGTGAAATGGAAATAATTTCCTTCTCATAGGTGGAGCACATGAGAGTTTTTCTAGTTAGGGCCTTACTTGTGGAAGCAAGGTTTGATCATTCTTGCATTATAAAAACACCCAATCCAAAGTGATGAGGTTTCATCAAAACTTGTACTTTAAAAAACTATCATCATTGTCAGTATTGGTGGTATCCAAAGGCCTTCTACAATAGGTGGATAAATGAAGGTTATCCCAATAATATTTCTACTTCTATAATTATTCTATTCAAATTTTTCTTGGAAGGAAATTAT
>VDFB02128125.1:0-20878 GCA_007258455.2 Sequoia sempervirens | reverse complement strand
GTCCCTTTTTGGCTTTTCTTACTTAAATCTGCCAAACAACTTATCAAATAAAATTGATTTCCTGATACCCTTTTTGGACTTTTAAATCTTTACTAGGGTTTCAAGCCTCTGTTTGTACCATACGGTGGATTCCTTCAATCTTGGGTAGAAGGGCTAATTGGCCTATTTTCTAGGGTTTCAAGGATCTCTTGTTGGTTTCTTACATCAATGGATTGTTCAAGCCTCAATCCTTTCAGTATGTCAAAATGTGTCTAAAACCTACCTAAAACCGTACTATTTCTGTACAGTACCTTCTGCCCCTGCCTGAGTTCTTCACTTTTCTTCTCTCAAACTCCTAACCATGCATTCCTAGCTCACCTACGGTTTGAGATTACAAATATCTGCTTCATTCCCTAAACTACCTATTGCTAAATATTTACAAATGAGTGGCTCCCCTTTCATATTCTGCTAGTCTCAGGGAAATCCTGATGACAGAGTTTATGGGGGAGCCATTCTTAACCTCACTGCTCAAAACAGAGAAAATAAGCCTCTACAATCTAATCTATGAACTCAAAACAATAACTCTACCCTAAGCTACCTAATTATCAAATGAAATATTCTCTACACTATCCAATGAACATAAACACAACACTAAAATAGTAGTATAATGCCCTTTGATATCACTGTTTCTCAAAAACACACGGTATTTTCAGAAAACACAGAAATCTACAAAACTGTCTTCTATTCCACACCAAAAACTTTGATTACAATGATCACTAATTGTTTCTAGGAGTCATCATCCCTATTTGGATGCCTTTTCCCCATTCAAAGGAAGTTGATCGAGCACTTACTCCTGCTTTCTAGGGATTCCAATCCCACTAAGTTACATGCAACTCCACAACTGCGGTCATGCAACTTCCACAACAACATTTTGCAACTTATCTCTATGTTATGATCCTAAATTTTAGGACCTCAATCTCCTTGCTTCAAACCATCAACTCCTTTACTTTCGTATGGCATCTTCCACAATGAGAATGTGGCTTGAACACATTTAATGCATTATATACTAACACATGTTGTCCAAAGCTAAATCAAAGAAAAATTTAACAACATAACAACACTAGGATGGTTTTAGTCCTAATGACCAACCCATCACACAAATACAAGACCTTCTAAGGTCCAAATCAAACTCACAAACATCCTGACTTGGCTAAGGTTAGGTACAAGCCAAAATTGAAGACAAACAAGGTGGAGGTCAGCCTAGGTGCTCCTGCACCATCTTGTTTGTTGGCTTAGTTTAGCCATGTTAAGAGATTCTGAGTCATTTCCAAGCCTCCTGATTGCATTTGGGTGTGTGGAGTTAATATAGTGCTTAAGTTGCTCATTACTTGTATGGTGTATTAAGGAGTCTATCTAAGAGTATTTGAGAGAAGCTCTTAAGAGATTGTCTTTCCCTACCACTCTACGTCACACCATGGCCCTTTTCGTAGTGGGAGATTGATCTCATTGGGAAAATCACTCGAACCTCATCCAATGGCCATAAGTTCAACATAACCGCCATTGAGTACTTTACCAAGTGGGTGGAAGCCATCCCCATGACAGATGTCATTGGAAAGCAGATATCTAAGTTCATCCTGAACTATCTCATATGCCGATACAATATTCCCAAAGATATTATCTTAGACAATGGGACACCTTTCAAGAATCAGGAGGTCTGTGACCTATGTGAAAAATTAAAAATACATCACTTTTTCACTCCATATTATCCCCTGGAAATGGCCAAGTAGAATCCACCAATAAAACCATTCTGAAAATCCTCAAAAAGACAGTCAATGACACAGGTCATGATTGGCACCTACAGCTAAATCCCACCCTCTGGGCCTATCGAACTAGCATCCGTACACCAACAGGTGCCACTCCATTTTCCCTGTTCTATGGATCAAAGGAAGTACTATGCATCAAGATTGAGCTTTCGTCATTAAGAATATCACTACAAAACCTCATCACGGATGAAGAATACCAAGTATCAAGACTGAATGAGCTGGAGCTATTGGATGAGTGGCGTATAGATGCTTTAAATCATTTGCAAGTCTATCATAACGGACTCAAGAGGAGCTCTAATAAGAAGATTAGATGCAGGACTTTCCAAGTCGGAGAACTGGTATTAAAAGAGAAATAGAAAAATGTTCCAAACCCAAATGGCAAAGGAAAATTTGAGCCCAACTAGTTGGGACCATTTGTTATCATAGCAAGCTATAAGTTAGGGGAATATCAGTTATCAACACCTCAAGGCAAGCCTCTATAGGAGCCCATGAACAACTCCCATCTTAAAAAAAAAATTATGCCTCAATTTTTCAAGGTATAGAACCAAAAAATCAAAAAAATTAGAAAATGTCCTAAAAAACTGGCCATCTTGGTGAAAACCTGGCAAACAGGCATCTCGGTGATAACCAAAAAATTAGAAAATTAGAAAAGAATCAAAAACAGTAAAGAGAAAAAACATCGTCTAGTGAAAACCACTTCGGTGGCGCTTTGGGCAAGTACCTTGGTGAAAACCTGGAAAACAAGTGCCTTGTGTAAATAAGTACTTTCCATCCACCAGGATCTTCATGGCCTATTCTACATCATTCCTTCATCAAGCTTCCATCATCCATCACATTCCATATCTCCATTCATCACCCATCCATTCGGAATCTGTATCATAGTTTGGTCTTATGTTCGTGTCATGATCCCTCCTAGTACTACTCGGCCCATTCTCAAGGTTAGTTTGTCCTACCTTTATTAGGAGTAGACTATTGCACCATGTTCTCATCAAATCAGATTCGTGTATGTTCTTGAGATCCTAAAATCAAAAAATCAAAAAACATCCAAATCATATCAAAATTCAAAAACAAGTCGAAAAGTCAGTCAAAAAGTCAAAAAAAGATTTGTCTTGTCGAACTATGGGTCTTTGAGCCTTGAATGTAGGAAAGGTTGATCTTTCATCATCCCTCGAGACACTTAGGTCAGTCCTCTAGGAGTCTGTCATAATAAATTGATAATCCATTTGCTCATATCTCATCAATAATCAAGTTTGTGTCAATTGAACTACGTGGTCTCTGCATGTCTAATGTAGGCAAGGCTAATCTGTTGATTAGCCCCCGAGGCCCCTAGGATAGGTCCTTAGGTTAGTCTCTTGGTCAAAATTTTAGAAAAGCCCAAAAAAATTGAAAAATTGAAAATCAAAACATCTGAAAATCTCAAAAATACCAAAAACAACCTCAAAACATTTCAAAAAGCATCAAAAACATCCAAATATTTAAAAAAATCCATTCCCATCTCGCTTTCACCCGCAATAAACATCACTCACAAGAAATCAATCATCATCCCCAACATTTGGTGATACAATCAGAAACAAGCCTCGTAGGTTAAAAGTGAAAACTAAAAACGTCAAAGTCTAAGGTTTAGGTTAGTACGTAAACAAGTTGGTCAACTCTTCGTGTGAATAGCCTATCATCCAATCAGTCCCATATCAAATGATCTGATATCGTCATGTCCTAGGATGCATCCTTCCTACAATGGACATCAACATCAGGCATCATCATAGTTTAGTCTTGGCTAGTGGTCTTGAAGAACATTAGCTTGTTTGTTTGCTTTATCTTGATCTGTTGATTTATCTTATTTGCACTCATTCCAAGGACCTCTCGATGATATCCTGAACAAAATGATTTAGAGAGATAGGAATGGGGCAATGATCATTATATTTTTATCTACTGTTCTTGTTGGATTCCTTTGTAATATAACCTTGGGGAATACTTTCTTTATTAGGTGTGTATGGAAGGTGTTTTACATATCTTGTTGACCACATAGGAAGGCTTGCTTTCCTATTTTTTGGTCTGAGATGTTTTGAGTACCTAAAGTGCATCCTAGTAAGGTTTCTATATGACAGGTGTGAACAAGGATACTCCTATTTGATTGCCAAGTCAAAGTCCATCACACTAGGTACAACGTCATCCCGGTTCTTCATACCTTCATGCATCGTACCTATGTGTGTTATCAAACATAAGGTAATTAGCCCTTTTAAAATCCCAACTCCTTGGCAAGAAAATCATCATCATCATCATCTCATGTCTTATTGGAATCTCTTGATTTCTTCTATCTCTTGCTTTTCGCACTAACATGGTATCGTGACAGTTATTCATTATCATTGCATCCATCCTGCATCAATAAATCGTCATCATATTGCACATTACATATCATACCAATTGCATATCATTGCATCCATCCTACATCCATGAACCATCAGCATATTGCATATTTCATACAACATATCATATAGAAACATATATTCATTTCCATACATATAGATTGGTTATTCTAAACATTACATAAATCATTCATCCCATAAAACATCTGCATCATCAAATCATTATCATAGCATTATCTCATAAGATGTTTATATCATCATATCATCACATATCATTTGCATATCATAACCATGATATCATATCATAAAACATCATCATATCATAACACCATAACATCACCATAACATCATAAAATGTATATCATACATGAGGAAATTACAAACATTGCATAAATATAGATCTGTTAGTCTTAGCAATTACATAGCATAACATTTGCACCATCCATACATAATCATCATAAAAAGTGTATAAAAAGATATTGAAAAAGAAATGCATCCATCCATCAATCACTACATCACATCATAACAACATAACATCATACATCACATTGCATCATCATATAGAATCATAAGCATATAGAAGATAAGGCACCCATAAATACATCACATATCATATCACATCAAAATCATCATCTCATATATCATCAAATATATACTGTCATGATACCAAAATCGGGTCAATGTACAAGTGTATGTCAATAAGTACAATTGTCCTATGGGGCTATCAAAAATGAGCCCAAATGGTGCAAAAATAATATTGTCTCTGATAAAAAATAAAGGCCTAGCCCTGTTGGCTGCTGCCCTCGCCACCTACTCCCTCCTCGTGCTGCTCTATTGGCCTATGGCTGGTCCTCTATGAAAAATACAGCACTCGAGCTGCTCTTGGTATAGCCTGATGGTAGTGCATCTTGTAGTAATCGGCCTCTCAAACGGCCTCTCTATAATCTTGGAGTGATACTATGTTCCGAGAGGAGGAGGCGGCCATGCCCTCTAGCTGTTCTCGGTGACCCATCTCTGCTACCGCCTGTAACTCTGTGGCTTGCCTCTGCAAAATGGCTTGGTCCCGCTCAGCCCTAGCCTGATCTCTCTCAGCTATCAGTGCCTATACCTGGGCCTGCAACTGCAAAATCTACCCATCCCTAGGATCTGGCTATAGTGGTGGTTGCGCGTGGGGCTGATCCTGCTCCCCATCCCTGGGCGGTGTTGAGATCTTGTCATGGTGCCCCGAACCCTGCTCCTACCTCTGCTCTCCCACTAGTTGATCCTGAATCAGCTCATCCTGAACTGCCCGAACCTATACCTAGTGCACCGGTGGTGGCCCACAACCTCCCTAATCCTGATCATGTGCTCCTCAACCTCGGCCTTCCCCCTACCTCTACCTTTCCATTGAGCAAATGGTACACCTAGAACTGTAAGCCTCAATGGCGGCCTAAACCAATCTCTTTAGCCTGTGTGACTCCCGAAAATTCCTCTCCCTGGTTGTATGGCCACAGGTGGGCCACCAGAAGCCTGAAGCTCTCCACTCCCTCATGGGAAAGTATGTATCACCCCTAGGAGCCCTGACTCACTGTCCTCACAAAGATAGCCACATACTGATCATCGGGCCAATCCTATGGCTCACCAAACTATCGCTGGACCCTCCTAGGAAGGTACATCTCAATCATAGTATGCTCTCGCCCCTACATGAGGTGATCCTGTTGAGAAAAGAACAACTGTTGTGCGTCATCAAACCATCCTAGCTGCCCAAGGTATGGCCTCCATTGGAACACTCGCATGTCATCGAGGACCCTCCTCCAATGAGGAATCTTGTGCTCTCCTATATGGGTAAAAGAAAGACCCCCTTTGTAATTCCAGACCACTGGATCATTTGGCACCATCAGAACAAGAATGACTCATGGACAAAGCACAGGGATGTGCTCCCAAGCCTAGATATGTAGGAGCATGACTCCCACCCCAAGTGCTTTTCCATCTAAATGGGTGAACTCGTGAAGTTCTATGTAAAGAGAGGCTAGTAAAACTGGGTCCCATGCAAAAAGTGTCGATCGCCATCGAACCATTCGCTCCCAAGCAAGCTCCCAACTAGGACTGAAATATTGGCCTCGCCGATTTGGGGCAATAAGGCCTGATATAATCACAACAATCACCAAACGGTAGGGTGAGTGCAGGGCCCTGTGGCGTTCTAGCTTGATCTGCCCCTCACAAAATATAATCTGATCAGTCTCCATGACATCATAGCAGGCGTATGTCCCAACAACCATGTCATAGATCACCCGCTCGCCATGGATGGGTAATCTCAAAATTTTCCACACGTCCTCTAACGTGACTGTGGCCTAGCTAGTTGGAAAATGGAAAGAGGAGGTCTCACTGTGCCACCTCTTGGCAGGCATTGTCATCATGCCCAGGTGTGTCTGCACGGGCGGTGCATAGGTGATGTACCAAATCCCCATATCTCCTAGGTGCTCTTGCTCCCTCTTGGTCAGATCGCGTAAATACCCAAAAATATCTCAAGACATGTGCTTGCGTGAATAAATCTCTCTCACCTCCTCCTACATCAGGAAAAGCCACTATGTTAAAATTCATCAAAAAGATCTTTGACCGAACTTGTTTCAACATTCAAAAAATCACCCCAACATCGCTACTTGTGAAGGCAGTGCAGTTTGAAATTTGCAAAATGCGACACTATGGTTTCCAAATCCTCAAATTGCACCGTGGCGGTGCCATTTGCCAAAGTGGCGTAGTTTACGTAGGAGATTTCAAAATCCATCACGGCGATGCACTTTATGAAAGCATAAGAGTTTGGAGTTTAGACCTAAACTCCAAATAGCACCTTGGGATGGCAGTGTACCTTAAACACCGAGCGGTGGAGTTTGAAAGTTTTAGTGGTGCAATATGGCACCACGCCTAGAGACCTAGTTTCGAAAGCATTAAATGAGCATGAAAAAATAGAAAATAAGCTTGAGTCAAGTTGACTCACTGGTGGTCCAGTGCCAGGAAGTCTCTGGTACATTCAGAATCGGTCGAAAATGCGCATTGGGAGCTATTGTTGTGCCATCTTGTCAAGGAGTTAGAGCTCAGAATCACAAGATCTCCTAAGGCTAAATGTGAAAATGAATTGGAAGTGGCCCCTCAAGGCCTATTTAAGCTTGCAAATTAGGGTTTTTTACCCCGTTTAGCTGTCCTATTAGGGTTTTGGACCCCCGATCTCGTTTTTTCCCACCCAAAGGCCGTTTTGCATCATTTTTTGTGTTTTATCTCATCTTTTGACCTCCTAGAGCCTTTCCAGACCCACCGAACACTTTGTCCTCTTTTTCGCGAGATCACCCAAAAATCAAGCTTTTCGTTCGATCTCTCGAGGGGGCAATATATTGGCATGTTTTCTCTCGTCAGGGCAGCAGTGGGGCAAATTTTAAAATCAGAAAATTTTGGATTTTGATCGAGACAATTTATTCTTTGAATCAACGTAACGAGTACTTTGCTTCAAAGAGGGGCAAAATGTAGACATGGAAATATATACCTACATACTTGATCCCGATTACTAACACCATTTCACCCTCAATCACCCTTCAGTCTAACCATTTCATCGAATACCTTTATTTGATTAAATTCATCAATTTTCCTCTCTTAATTAAATAAAGCATTTTATCTAATTAAGCCTTTCTCCCTTGTTAATTAAATCAACCAATCTGATCTAATTAACCCTATTTCCCTATTTAATTAAATAATTCATTTTTTTTATTAAATCTCTAAAGTCCACCTATTAAATTAAATAAATTAAAACCTTATTTAGTTTAATCTAACTTCATCCCCCTTAATTCAATAAATCAAAATCTTTTATTTAATTAATCTTTGTATCACATTCTTCTCATATTTTATTTAAATTAACCTATAAATCTAAGTCAAATTTGTCACATCATCTAATCCTTCATTAAATTAATTAACCTTTGATTAATTTAATCCTAATCCGTGTCCCATCCTCTAGCTTTTGCCACTTGCACATGAAAATAGATTTAATTCATTTATTAAATCTCTATTTTCTCTCAACATGGCATAATGGAGGAATATTCTCTCAAATTTGAATTCAAATCCAAGCAGAATTTGTCCTTCCAACACGACATTTTCTTCACCTAACAAGTCCTTTTACCTTGAGCCAAGTGGCATTTAAGGCATTTATTTTCCCTCTTACATGTCATTTCACCATTTGTCTTCAAAAGGGTTTGAAATTTGGATGATGTTAAGTGTTTGTTTTCATGATGTTTTTGATCAAGCAATGTGTTTTGTAACCCATAAACAATTACAATCCTATGGATGTGTAAGACAATATTTGTTCGATTCCCACTTGGACAAGTCCAACTACGCTTATCTCTAGCGGATGGTTAGATGCTTGACCCCACTGGCTCCCCTCCATGGCTCATTAACGTCAATCAGGGCAGCCAAGCATCAACACCCATGAAACTCCCATGGCATGCTTTCCATCTCTACTAGAAGACTGTAAAAGTGTGGGGTGGCTTTAGAACGATCGTTCTTGCACCAACAAATAGATAAAGGATTTTGGAAAATTCTAGCACATGGGTTCTAGTAAGGACTTTCCATTCGTAGGGAGTTGACCCAACGTGGCAAGAGTCCCCTTTCGATCCATCTTGTTGGAGTCAACAGCGTGATATTGGCGTTTCTTCCAATATCCACATTTATATCCCGGCTGGAAATACTCTCAAGTTCAGAGTGTTACCAGTTGAGCCGTTCCCTTGGGTGATTACTTTTTCCCACAAGGCGGGCCCTCTAAGATAACAAAGCAAATGAAGAACAAAATCCATAACTCGATCAATCTTTGATAGCAACAAAGAAAGAGAATGTACACGAAAATGCCCCCACTCACACTTGCACAATAGTTTGTTCAATTTTAAGCCCAAATTGAAGTGTGGAGGTGATTGCTTTGTCTTAACCCAAAGTCATGGAAAAGACCTTTTGATTCTCAAGATCGCTATAAAGCGCGAGAGAAGCGCATACGTCCTTTTCCAATGGCTTTAGCCTAAGTAAGCCCTCACAAAAAAAACACAACACTTGTTCTTTTTAAGCCTTCAAAGCAATATGTGAGTTCATTTTAGAGCACCAAATCACAAGTGAGACATTTGTTCAATTGCTTAATCCATAAACGAAATCTAGTAAGTTGTAGATCATAAGGTTCTTTTTAATCCGTTTGTGAGCAATAAACAAAAGAATCCTTTTTAGACCCAAATGAAAGCTAGTGTTCTAAAGAGAGAAAAAGATAACAAACTCCTTAAGGAAGTGTTAAAAAAATACTTAAGTGTTTAAAAACACTTTGATTAGATAGGATACCATCACCATGTTCCCTTTTCCTTTGCTTTTAGCTTCCAACCTACAAAATAGAAAAACAATCAGATTCTGGAAAATCACAGAAGTTTAAAAACCAGAAAACAGTAGATAAATAAATCATGAACAAAAAGCACATGCTAAAAATTAAGTTCTCCCTTTTTTTCTGTTTTCCGGCGTCGCAACTCATGAAGGCGTCGCTATTTTTTTCCTCCAACGTCACTCTTACAATGCCGCTTTACCAGTTAGCAGTGCTTTGTGTCGGGACAGAGAGTAGAATAGCGTCGTTGTTTTTACCAAGCATCGCAGTTCTTGATAGCGTCAGAGTTTTGAATTTTTTTGAAATTGAGACAGATCGGCGAGTCCAGCGGCGCAGTTTAAATTTTGAAATTCTTGGAAGCATGAGTCTAGCGGCACAGTTTATGTTCGCGTGGTGCTATATAGCAACGCTGGCGAGCCCGCGGCACTAAAATAGTGACGCTGATGAGCTCGCGGTGCTAAAAACAATGACGCTGAGGAGCCAGTGTCGGAGTTTCCTGTGTGTGTAGAAAAGCATAGAATTTTTGAGAAAACGTTAGAATTTAAAAAAGCAGCCCTCCTTCTAGCACCAAAATGTGAACCCCAGTCTATTGTACTTGCAAAACAAAGAGAACAAACACCTTAGGTTAGATATTGCAAGCATAAACAAGGATTCTCCATGGAATCCATTTACGATTCAAACTAGGAATGAAAATATACAAAAACACAATAAAAGGATAAGCAAAAGATGAAATCCTAATTTAAATAGCAAACTCTTGTTCCCATGGAGGAATTGGTGCCAATTTGATGTGTAAATTTGGCCATTTCCCAATTCCTATGATGCAAGTTGATGATTGTTGAGGAATGTTGATCCACTTTGATGATGAATGTGAGAGCTCCAAGCCAAAATCTGCAAGAAAGCCTAACTAAGAACTCAAATGATGGATGAGAATTGCTAAGTATTTTAGCATGGTAACTTTGCTTGGAATGTGGATGATAAAATGAGGAGAGAAGCTCTTCATTTATAGGATTTCAAGATGGATGAAAGTCCAAATTTGAGCAATGTGGGACTAACTTTCATCCAATGATATGGTGCCACTTGTCAAGCTGTGAATGGATGATGGTTGTGCAAGATTTGGGGTTTATTCCAATAAATGCCAATATTTGAAATTCAAATTTGATGAAATGACATGCAAGAGGGAAGGGGAAAATGCAATAAATGCCACTTGGCTCAAGGCCAAGGACATATAAGAGGTCTTAAATGCCTTGTTGGAAGGACTTATTCCCACTTGGATTTTGAATTCAAATTAGGGGAATATTCCAAAAGATGCCATGTGAGGGAAAATAGGGATTTAATAAATGAATTAAATCTATTTTCATGTGCAACTTGCATTATCTAGAGGATGTGACATGAGATTATATTAAAGTAATCAAGGATTGATTAATTTAACAAGGGATTAGATGATGTGACTTATTTGACTTAGATTTATGGATTTATTTAAATTAGATAAGAGAGGAATGTGATAAGAGGCTAATTAAATAAATATTTTGATTTATTTAATCAAAGGAGATGGTGTTAGATTAAACTAAATAAGGTTTTAATTTATTTAATTTAATAGATAGACTTTAGAGATTTAATCAAATAAATTGATTATTTAATTAAATAGGGATAATTAGATCAGATGAATTGATTTAATTAACAAGAGAAAATGACTTAATTAGACAAAATGATTTATTTAATTAAGAGACGAATATTCACAATTTTAATCAGATAGGGGAATTTGATTAAACGGTTAGACCGAGGGATGATTTAGGAAGAAACGATGTTAGTAAGTTAGGATTGAATGCACGATGCCAATCAATATATTTTCGATGTCTACAACGTTATCTTATTTTATGTTTATGCACATTTAGCATTCTCTCCTTTTACAATCGTTGGGTTATTGTAATAAATGAACTTAGATAAAGTTCCATCAGGGGGGTTCTTGCATAATAATCTGATTAGAGTGTGCATGCACTTTGAACTCCATTTTCATCTTGATTTGTTGACAGCTCGCATGGGTTATTTGGTTTCCTAGTTTTTTTTGGCCACATCTTGTCATAGCTTGACACATATCAGATTCATTGGTTCACACTTTAGATTGAGAGCCTATGGTTAATGATCTACATTGGATCCATCTCAATTTGAGGGCCATGCTTTTATGGTTAATGTTCTAGAGTCTTTATGGTACTTGTTCCCATGGAAGAGTTTTAGTCTCAGTTTGGCATTGGCATCGAGATACACGGTTTCCAGATTTTGTCATCATTTCATCTACTATTGCTTCACAGATTCTAGGGTTGTTCCAGTTTGTGAGTTTTCTAGTGTTCCGTGGCATCAGGTCTGTTGTTGCTTTATCATGATTCCTTGAGTCAATCGTGATTCTCATTTGGTTTCAGGTAGACAAAAGTATCTTTCCTTGCTTGACGGATTGCGGTTCCAGTGTTACTCCACAGTGTTCTTCCAGTGCTTCTTTGCAGCAGTCATCTCATTGTAGGGGGGTTTTGTCCCACTGGGTTTTCCTTCTCTACCTCATTATTGCATTTGTACATGGGTACCTAATCAGGTCTTGTTGTTGGGACCCATTCATGCTTTCTTGCATTCGTCCTAGTTTTAGGTGCATGCTTTTTTATTCCTCCTAAGTTGCACTTATGGGGGGTGTTGGTGTAATTAATATTTAATTACACTTGCATAACTGTACTTAGGTAATATTTAATTCCTAGGTTTATTATTCTCATCCTTATCTTGTTGAGCTATCTTGTTTCTCAAGATAAGATTAGGGTTATGCATCTTTTCTTTTATAAAGCAAATCATATCTTGTAATTAAGTATTCCTGAATATTATTATTTGCACATCTTTTTGCAAAGCTCTTGCTTTTTCTATTTTTCTCTTCTGCGGAAGGTTTTTCTGGTTTGCATTTCAGATCTTGGTTTCTAACAAAAATTGCTGTGGATAGGGTATTATTGGCCTACAATGGAAAGAGAAGCACATGACTACGTCAAAAGGTGCCTATAATGTCAGCAACATGGGGACCTCATCCATGCTCCAGCTCAAGAACTTCATCCCATCACCACACCATGGTGCAGGGGCACCTACACCTTGGAATGAAAGGGAAAAGAGTCCTTGAAGGTTCAAAAAATGTCATGATGACAATGAAGTCTAGGATGGAATAAGAATGTCTTGTGCTTATTTAGGCTTAATAAGGTCTAAAAAGACCAATCACAATGTAATTGGGAGCACCTTGGGGTCTCCATGCCACTTGGAGGTATTGTTTGTTGTCAAGAAGTTTGGGATGTAATAAGGTTCCAAGAACCATCTTTCATGTTTCGTAACAAGTTTTGGGTTTGGAGTCAAGTCTGGTTGTAAGAACAAGGTCTCCTTCCTCACCATGTGAACTTGGTGCATCTAGGCAAGTTAAGGAATTAAGATGCCTTGGTGTAACTAGGTATTTGAGGGGAGTCTCCTTGATTTTTTTGATGTGTTTTGTGGTTTTTTAACACCTTTTAAACGTTCATTGTAATCGGGCTTCTTGGGAGTAGTATAAATTGCCTTAACTAGGCAATTAGGAGTCTAGTTTGGAATATTTAAAAAAAATTAGTTGTTTCCAATGTCCAACTAATTCAAAAATCAGTTGGAGGGAATTGGAAAGAGGTGTCAAAGGTTTAAATAGGAATCTTTTGGTCGAGGCATGTTGATGGTGAAGTTTGGAGAAAGTTTGAATAAAAAGAAACCATGTTTTCCTTCATTTTCTGTGTGTAAAATTGGTGCTAAAACATGTGGTACGGACTTATTACATATTGTACAGGAATAATACCATAATGGATTGATAGAGGATTGAACTACCTTTCTTTTTGCAGTGGTTTGAGCCTTTTTCATTAAGAATTGAAAGAGATATCCGCATTTTACTGAAAGTGGTTTGGAAAACCCTCAACATTCAGGTTTGGTCTAAAAAGCTTTCTAACTCGCCAAATCCACTTGCTCATGGCCTGATTTTTGGTGGGAAGGCATGGAAGATCATGTAATTTATGTTCTTGAAGGTCTTGGAGGATGGAAGGGGTTTTGGTGCAACTTTTGAGCAACCCTAGGCTTGGCATCTCTATGTGACAAGCCAAAATTTGTTGCAAAAATCTGATTTGAGGCAAGATTTGTGGTATTTCTGTTTTGTGTCACTTGGGATCAGTTGGAATGAGTTTTTTGAAGGCATAGGAATGTATTCATTGGCTTAGGGGTGTTGGGGTGTACCAAGGTAACCATACTTGCATTGAAAAGTGTCTTTTAGGCCTCCTTGTAGCGTTAGAAAATAGGTCATTTGTTGCCTTTTGTGTTGGAGTCAAAACTTGTGGTTTTGAGGGTTTGTGGAGGATAGTATCAAGTGTCAAAAACCAGTGAGTTTGGTCTGGTTTCAGTCATTAGAAGGATTTTATGTTGACTGTCCCATTAGATAGGGCTACAAGGGCTACAAGGCCTAATATGGCAGCGATAGATGAAAGAGTGTTCCCAAGTGAGAAGTCTTGTGGTGTATGATATGACCAAAGGTTGCTTGCACTAACTTCTAGAAGACTTTCCACTGTCTCCTGCCTGGAACCTGCTACCAAGGGTTCTTGTTGAGCTTAGAAGACTATCCTAGTCCTACTCCAACTCTTCTCAAAGAGTTCTCCACTTGTCCTTTTCCTTTGGAAGATCAACACCTTTTTTGCAACTGATTACTCTTCCTTGGACTTAGAAGGTTCTTAGTGCCAACTTCTTCAACTTGCTAGAACTGTTTGCAGGGGAGTTGAAGATGTTGTCTCCTTACATTTCACGTCCACTTGGATACATTTTGGAGGTTCTTTAGCTTCCACTTTACCCGATCTCAAGATCTTGCCTAGGAGAGGCCTAATTCTTACTAGCCCTTACCAGTCCCTTTTTGGATTTTCTTGCTTAAATCTTCCAAACAACTTATCAAATAAAATTGATTTCCTGATACCCTTTTTGGACTTTTAAATCTTTACTAGGGTTTCAAGCCTCTGTCTGTATTGTACGGTGGATTCCTTCAATCTTGGGTAGAAGGGCTAATTGGCCTATTTTCTAGGGTTTCAAGGATCTCTTGTTGGTTTCTTACATCAATGGATTGTTCAAGCCTCAATCCTTTTAGTATGTCAAAATGTGTCTAAAACCTACCTGAAACCGTACTATTTTCGTACAGTACCTTATGCCCCTGCCTGAGTTCTTCACTTTTATTCTCTCAAACTCCTAACCATGCATTCCTAGCTCGCCTAGGGTTTGAGATTACAAATATCTGCTTCATTCCCTAAACTACCTATTGCTAAATATTTACAAATGAGTGGCTCCCCTTTCATACTCTGCTAGTCTCAAGGAAATCCCGATGACAGAGTTTATGGGGGAGCCATTCTTAACCTCACTGCTCAAAACAGAGAAAATAAGCCTCTACAATCTAATCTATGAACTCAAAACAATAACTCTACCCTAAGCTACCTAATTATCAAATGAAATATGCTCTACACTATCCAATGAACATAAACACAACACTAAAACAGTAAGTATAATGCCCTTTGATATCACTGTTTCTCAAAAACACATGGGATTTTTAGAAAACACAGAAATCTACAAAACTGTCTTCTATTCCACACCAAAAACTTTGATTACAATGATCACTAACTGTTTCTACGAGTCATCATCCCTATTTGGATGCCTTTTCCCAATTCAAAGGGAGCTGATCGAGCACTTACTCCTACTTTCTAGGGATTCCAATCCCACTAAGTTACATGCAACTCCACAACTGCGGTCATGCAACTTCCACAACAACATTTTGCAACTTATCTCTATGTTATGATCCTAAATTTTAGGACCTCAATCTCCTTGCTTCAAACCATCAACTCCTTAACTTTCCTATGGCATCTTCCACAACGAGAATGTGGCTTGAACACATTTAATGCATTATATACTAACACATGTTGTCCAAAGCTAAATCAAAGCAAAATTTAACAACATAACAACACTAGGATGGTTTTAGTCCTAATGACCAACCCATCACACAAATACAAGACCTTCTAAGGTCCAAATCAAACTCACAAACATCCTGACTTGGCTAAGGTCAGGTACAAGCCAAAATTGAAGACAAACAAGGTGGAGGTCAGCCTAGGTGCTCCTGCACCATCCTCCTCAAAACAGAAATTTTCAATCCACCCTTGGATTGAGCAAGTTGAGATCAATGCCCAAATTCTTGAACTCTGCCTCCTTGATCCACACTACATCTACATCAGGTTGTCCATGCCTTCTAATCAAATGTTCTTTATATTCTTTGGTTCTAGTCTTTTTATAGACCCTAGTATCCAATATCTTGTCAGCTTGTTTGACTGTAGCAGGGGGTAGTTTGTGTTCTTCCACATCTTGGATGACTTCTTGGATGGTCTGATCCATATTTAGTGGTGGTCCTTTGTAATGGACTAGGTATGCAACATTGAAAATAGGGGACAATCCATTGTCATCTGGTAATTGCACTTTGAAAGCATTGTTGCCATACTTCTCCAAGATAGGACAGGGACCTATCCTCTTCATTTGCAACTTATTAGGGACTCCTTTCTGCAGTCTAGACTTGTTCAAATGCACCATCACCAAGTCACCAAGATTGAATTGAACTTCTTTCCTATGCTCATCCACCTTAATCTTATGTTTCATGGTGTTTTCTGCTAGTGTCTTTCTGACTATGTCATGAATTTCCTGCATTGCATAAGCAAAGTCATCAGCATATCCACTTCCCTTGACTCCATCCTTCAACTCTCTCAGTTCATAAACACCTCTAGGATGTAAGCCATATACAATTTCAAAGGGACTCTTCCCTGTTGATCTATTTACAGTGTCATTATAGGCATATTCAGCTTGCCCAATAATCTGATCCCATTGTTGACCATACTCCTTGGTCAAGCATCTCAAGAGATTTCCAAGAGTTCTATTCACAACTTCGGTTTGACCATCAGTTTGGGGATGGTATGCAGATCCAAAGGACAAATTGGTGCCCATTCTTTGCCAAAGAGTCTTCCAAAAGTGACTCATAAACTTGGTGTCTCTGTCTGATACAATGCTGATTGGTAAGCCATGAATCCTTACTATCTCTTTGAAGAAAAGAGAGGCTATTTGACTGGCATCATTGGTTGTTTTACATGGCACAAAGTGAGCCATTTTGCTGAATCTATCTACAACAACATAAACACTATCCATACCTTGCCTTGTCTTGGGTAACCCAACTACAAAGTCCATACTCAAGCATTCCCATGGCCTAGAAGGGATAGGTAGTGGCTGGTATAAGCCTGCATTTGAGGAAGTGCCTTTGGCCTTTTGACACACTACACAACTCTCCACATACCTCCTGATATCTAAGTTCATCCTAGGCCAAAAATAAAACCTCTGAACCAGTTCCTGAGTTTTGGTGATCCCAAAATGACCACTCAATGCACCATTATGCTTCTCTTGTATCAAGTTTTCCCTAATAGAACCTCTAGGAACACAAAGCTGATTTCCTTTAAACAAAAGATCACTTTGCAAGGTATATTCAGCATATTTGCTATGGAAATGATTCTTGTACTCAAGACATACCTTATAAATATCTGCAAAGTCTTCATCATCTGCATATAGATCTTTGAAATGATCTATTCCCATGCTCTTCAACTGAATTTCCTGAATTGTGAGGACTCTTCTGCTCAAGGCATCAGCCACTTTGTTGAGAGCTCCTTTCTTGTGCTTGATATTGAAGGTGTAAGCTTGCAAATACTCCACCCATTTCATGTGTCTGTGACTCAACTTCTCTTGTGAATCCAGGAAACTGAGTGCTTGGTTGTATGAATACACAATGAATTCCTTGGGAAGCAAATAGTGCCTCCATTTTCTTAAAGCCTGGACCAATGCATACATCTCAAGGTCATAAGAAGAGTACTTCTTCTTGGCTTCACTTAACTTCTCTGAATGAAAAGCCACCGGTCTTCCCTCTTGACTGAGAACAGCTCCAATAGCTACATTGCTCGCATCACACTCAATGGTGAATAGCTTTTCAAAGCTTGGCAACACCAAAACAGGTTGGGTAGCTATCTTTTCCTTCAGCAACTCAAAACTCTTGTTAGCTTGCTCATTCCATACAAACTTGGTTTTCATTCCTCCTTTAATGGTATCCAACATAGGAGCACAAATAGCACTAAACTGTCTTATGAATTTTCTATAATATTGAGCAAGACCATGGAAGCTTCTTACCTCTGTTGTTGTCTTTGGAGTAGGCCAATTGAGGATTGCTTCCACTTTGCTGCTATCCATCTTCAAGTTGCCATGTGATAGCACAAATCCAAGGTACACCAGCTCTGTTTTGATGAACTCACACTTTTCCAGATTGATCATCAGATTCTCCTCCTGCAGCTTCTTGAAAATCAACTTAATATGTTGGAGGTGCTCCTCTCTTGTTCTGCTATAGATTAGTATATCATCAAGATAAACTACTACAAACTTGCCAATGTAGTCCTTGAGGATTTCATTCATGAGTCTCATGAATGTGGAGGGGGCATTAGACAAGCCAAATGGCATAAATAGCCACTCATAGAGACCCTCATTGGTTTTGAAGGCTATTTTCCACTCATCTCCCTCATGTATCCTAATTTGGTGGTAACCACTCTTTAAATCTATCTTGGTATAGTACCTAGCTTCACCTAGACAATCCATGAGATCTTCAATCCTAGGGATAGGGAACCTATACCTGATGGTTATCTTGTTTATTGCCCTGGAATCAGTACAAAGCCTCCATTCTCCTCCCTTTTTGGGTGCTAAGACAGTGGGAACTACACACGGGCTAATGCTTTTCCTAATGAGACCTTGGTCAAGAAGTTCTTGAATCTGCCTGGCTATTTCCTCATTTTGTTGAGGTGTCATCTTGTAGGTTTCTTTGTTTGGAAGGGTAGCTCCTGGTATCAAGTCTATCCTATGACTTATGGCTCTTTTAGGAGGTAATGTTGCTGGTTGACCACTACTTACAATACCTTCATAGGTCTGCAACAATTCCTGTATCTCCTTGGGTAACTCTTGCTTTTTAGCTGCTTTCTCTTTGCTCACCTCTCTTGGCTTGATCATCACTGCATAGCCAACTCCTTCTCCTTCTTCCAAGGCTTTTAAGAACTCCTTTTCACCAGCTAAGAGCAGTTTAGAACCTGTTGTTTGCACCTCTGTGTCTTCTAGCAAAGACTGAATCTTGAAGGTTACATTGTCTTTCTTGAAGGTATATGAATTCTTAGCTCCATCATGCACAGCTTGGCGGTCAAATTGCCATGGTCTACCTAGGAGCAAGTGGCATGCATCCATAGGTAACACATCACACAAAACTTTGTCCTTGTACCTACCAATTGAGAACTCCACCCATGTTTGTTCATTCACCAAGACATGCTGACCCTTATTGAGCCATGTGACCTTGTAAGGATTGTTGTGGGGTATCCTTGTCAACTTCAGCTTGCTGACTGCCTCCTCTGACACAATATTGTCAATAGAACCTGAGTCTATAATGACCTTACACACTTTCCCCATCATCTTGCACCTTATCCTAAACAAGGACCTCCTTTGGCTTGGCTCTTCTTTCACCGGTTCCTTGATCAAAGTCCTCCTCATCATGAGATTCTCACCTTCCTCTGACTTCAATGGAACTTCAGGATGCTTATCTACTGCAGTAGTCTCATCTTGAATCAGATTAGTCCTCTTATCTCCTCCATGAGAAGTACTACCTTTCTCTGGACATCTATAGGCCGGGTGTCCCAATTGGTTGCAATGGTAACATTTTATATTAGTGAAGTAGCTGCCTCTTCCTTGTCCACCACTTCTTCCTCTAGAGCTGAAACCTCTTCCTCTACCACCTCTACTAGAGCTTCCTTCTTGTTGTTCTGAAAATCAGACTTCTCCTTGGGCTCTTGGTTCTGAACTCCTTCCACTATAACTTCCTCTTTTTCCTCTGCTGTCCTTTCCTTTACCTCTGCTTTTGGGGTTTTGCTCTTGTTTCTTTTTTCCTTTCTCCTCTATCTTCAAAGCCATTTGATAGCATTAGCGGACTATTTTGAAGTTTACTAAACTCACGTCTTCTTGGATAGACCACTTGAGTCCATTTAGGTACCTTGCTAGCTTGATGCTCTCATCTTCAACCACCTTTGATCTAAGGCACAATTTTTGAAACTCCTTTGTGTATGTTTGAACATCCATATCTTTTTGCCTCAGATTGTGTCTTCTCCTATGCAACTGAACTTCATAATCATCAGGGAGATAGGTCTGCCTTATCTTAGTTACTATTCCTCTCCATGAAACTATGGGACCTTTGCCTTCTTTCTCTCTTTCAGATTGTACAAACTTCCACCATGTGAGAGCTGCTCCTCTCAACCTTGACTTGGCCACCTTTACCTTTTGGGCCTCTGTTATGCCATCACATTCAAAGTGATTTTCAATGCTCTCAATCCAGTTTACAACTGAATTAGGGTCCATTTGTCCACTGAAAATTGGCACACCCTCCAATGCTTTACCACTTAAGGCTTGCAATTCCTTCAAAAATGGTTCTTCAGCAAGAATAGGATCAGGCTTTGGAGCTTCCTCCTCCAAATCCTCTTCTTTTTCCTTGGCTTCCTGCTTTTCCTTCTGCTTTATCTTGTCCTTCACATTATCTACTGTCTCATGGACTTCATCCAAGAGCTTCTCCACTTGAGATAACCTTTCTCTCAGCAACCGGTTATCTTCCTCTTGCTCTTCTACCTTTTTAGCCAACTCTGCATTAGTCACCATGGTTCCTTTCTCTGGTGTGTTCTCTCCTACTCACTCAGTGGGCTGCAACATCAATCACAAGACTTGAATCCAACGTTGCTCTGATACCAATATGGTGTATGATATGACCAAAGGTTGCTTGCACTAACTTCTAGAAGACTTTCCACTGTCTCCTGCCTAGAACCTACTACCAAGGGTTCTTGTTGAGCTTAGAAGACTATCCTAGTCCTGCTCCAACTCTTCTCAAAGAGTTCTCCACTTGTGCTTTACCTTTGGAAGATCAACACCTTCTTTGCAACTGATTACTCTTCCTTGGACTTAGAAGGTTCTAAGTGCCAACTTCTTCAACTTGCTAGAACTGTTTGTAGGGGAGTTGAAGATGTTGTCTCCTTGCATTTCATGTCCACTTGGATACATTTTGGAGGTTCTTTAGCTTCCACTTTACCCGATCTCAAGATCTTGCCTAGGAGAGGCCTAATTCTTACTAGCCCTTACCAGTCCCTTTTTGGATTTTCTTGCTTAAATCTGCCAAACAACTTATCAAATAAACTTGATTTCCTGATACC
>VDFB02128123.1:0-21699 GCA_007258455.2 Sequoia sempervirens | reverse complement strand
ATTTATAGAGTTTTTCGATTGATTTTGATTGGCTGTCTCGATTAACAGTTGTGATAATTCCTGGCAGATCAAACGGTTGAAGAAAGATGAAATTGAAGGAGAAAATAGAAGAAACCTAAAACCAGATTTTTCTATTTTATTATGAAAGAGGAAAAAGAAGAGAAGATAAGAAATCATCTTTCTTGAAAAGAATAAAAGAAAGATTTAAAGCTGATAAATAATTAATTAAAAAAATCAATTATTTATTTGTGGAGGACATTCAGCTTTTCTTAATTAAATAAAATATCTAATTAAGCTTTTAAAACCAGAAGAAAGTTGGTGATAAGAAAAGAGCTTTAATCATGTTTTATTGAAAAAAGCTAAATATCTCATAATTAAATAAAATATTTAATTATGATATGAGAAGATTGCACAATTAGGTTAAAATACCTAATTCTGATTTAGAAAGAAAGCATAAGATATTTTTAATTAAATAAGATCTATTTAATTTAATCACTTTTATGAAATTAATTAAATGAAACATTTAATTAATTAGTAGAAGAATTTAAAATAGAAGAAAAGAGAGATATTTAAACTTGATTAAATCAAAAGATTTAATTTAAATTCAAACAATGATAATTAATTTAAATAAATAAAATGTATTTATTTAATTAATTAAGTGGACATATGAAAATAATTAAATAAAATAAATTTATTTAATTATTGAAGAGAAATAAGATGAATGAACAATATAATTAAATTAATTAAATTTAATCATATGTAGAGGACTTTAGAAAATTTAATTAAATAATAAATATTTAATTAATTGCCAGGATTATAGACATGACCATTTTTATGCGTATACATTTTGCCTCTCTTTGAAGTGATGTGTGAAACACATTGCTTCAAAGAAAAAGAAAAATTTGCCCCTGATATGTTTCTAGTTTTTGATATTGATGATGATGCCCCCTCGGGAGATAGATCACGGAAGAAGAAATTGATAGTGATAGAGGAATATTGATTTAGCTCCTGATAGATGATGTGTCTGATGCCCCAGTGAAAAAGAGGATAAAAAAATGGAAAATGCCATTAATGCCCATCCTAAAAAAGACCCTTATAAGGTAAAAGGGGTAAAATGAAGTGTCATTTTCACCCTACTGCTACAGTAAAATTTGAGCTCTAAGAGTGACTTGGCGAGATGGTGATCCCCGTGCACAGACATAGGTTCGAGCGAGGGCGACGATATCAGAGAACAACGGCGTATGGACCACCGATGAGTGATTCGAACCATCTATGTTGTCAATTTTTGTATTTGAGATCGAATTTGAATTGTTTTGAAATCGGTTTGCAACATTTTCACACTTTTTAACGCATCTAGGGATAGTTTTAGCGCATTCGACAAATGTTTTAGTGCATTTAGGAATTTCCGTAGCGCATCTATGAACAAGTTAAAAACTAATCGTTTAGCGCAACCGATAGATAGAGTTGCGCATATAGGGTGAAATTGGCTAGGTAGGAGATTTAGCGCATCTAGGGCACAGAACTGCGCATTTAGGGTTTAGTCCAAAAATGTGAGAGTTGTGCATCGGGTAGTTAGAGTAGCGCATCCGAGATATAGAGTCGTGCATACGGGGTTTTTGCGCATCTAGGAAATAGTCTAGCGCCATTGAGAAAAACTTTAGCGCATATGGGTTTTTAGCGCATATGGGCGACAGAATTGCGCATTTAGGAAAATTTCCCCAGAATGCCTGTGTGATGCAAAATGATGATTAAAATTGCTTCCTTAGTCAATAGATAGATAAATTGTAGAATCATCATGTTGATAGGATAGAAAATCTGATAGAGAACTGATAACGTTGCTTTCAAAATAGAAAACAAAGAGTAGATAGCTGATAACTTTGTGACGAACAACAAAGAGTAGAGTGAATGATTGATTGAGTGATTTGAATTTGATAACTTTGCTTCTCGCGATTGAAAAACAAAGAGTAGATATTTTGATAAATTTGTTTTTTGTGATAGAAAACAAATAGTAAAATGAAGATAAAAATTTGCATTCATGATTGAAATACAAACAGAAAATGATATGTGTGTTGATAAATTTGCTTTCCTGAAAACAAAAACAAATAGTAAATGATGATAGAGTAGATTGATTGGACATGCTGATAGATTGATGTAACACTGGATATAGGTCATTGATATGTTATGTGATATGAGTCTGATTTGATGAATTTGTTTGTGATGGATGAACAAAATAGGAGGCTTTCAAAAGCCTCCAGATCAGAGAGCGGTTCCCCTTATGTTGGGAGCGGATAGGAGAGTTGACTCCTGTAGAGCTACAGGTGATAGCAGACTGTGGATTGGGGCCACTGTTGACCATGTCGCGAGGCATTCAGACCAACAGGGGGCTATTGATAGCCTTGGCCGAGAGATGGCATTCAGAGCATAACCCTTTCCACCTGCCGACGGGTGAGATGAGTGTGACGCCTGAGGACGTGTATCAGATTCTAGGGATTCTGGTTGTTGGTACCCTTGTGGTTTATGACCACAAGGAGATTGGTGGGACCAAGGCGTTGCAGTGGATATGTGGCGATCCTGGTAATTATGGGTACTGGATAGATTGGGATGATTTCAGCAGGTATCTGGCTCTAGTTGCGGTGTTGGCAGCATTTGTTGGAGGTTTCCTTGGACCAGACCATCGGTCCAAGGGATTCACCGTGGGTTGGGGGAGGATGCTGGAGTGGATGATCACTCAGCCACAGAGATTTTCCTGGGGTAGCTGTGTCCTAGCGGACATGTACCATGATCTACATCGGATTGTGTACAGAGGATCCACCAGCCTGGCGAGTGGAGTTACATTGTTGCAGATCTGGGCGTGGGAGCACATTGCTATCACGAGACTACTTTGTACTCGGGCGAGACCAGCAGGGAGGCCGTATGTGTATGCTTATTCTGGCGCAGTTGTCCAGCAGAGGCTGGGCAAGGTAGAGTACTGGCGGCGAGTTTTGGATGATGTGGATTCAGTGATATGGAGGCCCTACACAGACTGCGAGGCATGGGGGATTGATCACCTAGAGATGTCGTTTGTGTGCAGACCACGATACCTGATAGGGCGGACACCCTTTATTATTGAGAGGTTTTTGGCACTACGTGTTCTGAGGCAGTTTGGATTCACTCAGGGGATGCCCCAGGGCATTGCTCATTATGGGCGGCGCAAGGGGAATGTAGGATGGGGGCCATGCATTCCATACCAGGCAGCGTATACAGAGTACACCTCATTACAGCCCGAGGTATGGGCGGACAGGCTAGAGATATTGGATGCAGGGATGACAGATGATTATGCCCAGTACTTTCGCATGCATCCATTTCCATGGTTCATAGTGCCAGATGAGGCACGGGTGATCAGAGTAGCACCACAACCAGGAGCAGGGATACAGGGAGGTGTGGCCGGTGGGGAGCAGGCTATGGGTGGAGGAGAGGAGGAGGAGGGAGAGGAGAGTGAGGAGAGTGGAGATGGGGAGGAGGAGAGCAGCTCAGATGACGGAGATGATGGAGATGATGGGGATGAGGAGAGGCAGTAGAGGCTAGATAGCCTAGGCAGAGTACCGATTCTTCAGCGGTCCAGATCCGGTGTTAGGCCTCAGACAGTGATTAGGATGACATCTTCGTCCCAATAGGCACAGATAGATGCTTTGTAGGGTAAGGTGCAGACCTTTCAGGGGCAGCAGGTACAGCTTCAGAGTCAGTTAGTGTAGGCTCAAAGCATGATAGTGCAGTTACAGGCATAGCTTGCACAGGCCTATACATAGGCACAGGCACAGGCACAGGTACAGGCACAGGCACAGGCACAGATACCCGCCCCAGATTCCCAGGTGTCACAATTGATAGCAGAGAGGGATTCCTTTAGACGGCGAGCACTGGAGGCCGAGGGTGTAGCACAGAGACTGATGGGTACCATAGAGAGTACCTCCTTACGAGAGGCCATTGCAGAGGGGTTCGAGGCTGCCAGGGAGGCCGAGTACTATAGAGTTTGTTATGAGGAGCTATGCCCTCTCGAGTGGCGAGAGCCATATCCCCGATCGCACAGCAGGACAAGGACCCGATCCTGGACATCAACACATGGCAGAGAGGTTACAGGGCCTCGACGGGATCCTGATGCAGGTACGAGTGGCAGGCCACCTCCTTCCGGACCAGCTCCTTCAAGGGCATCCACCAGTTAGCCATTTGGGGCTTGATTCATTATGTATATTGAGGTTTGATCATGTCTTATGCATGATGTTCTGACCTTGTTAGCTTCATTGGACATTTGGACATTTGTATTATTGTGATGAGCGATGATATGCAGTGGCGATGTTTCTGATGATGTTTTTGTGGATGCATTTGTGATATGATATGGATATTATTTATATGCATTTATGATATGAGATGGATTGTGATATGCTTTTTGCTATGTTTGCGGACTAATCATTATGATGCAGGATGGTGTAGTAATTATGATGGGAATGCAATGATTTTGTGATGATGTATGTATATATGTGAGATGTTAATTTTTTGAATTTTCCATGTATGAAATGCATCATGATATGATAGATAATGAATGTGGTATGAATAATGATGAAAAGATAAATGATATGTAAAATGGTAATATGATGATAATGAAATGATGATAAAATGATAAATGCGAATGGTAAAATGATAAATGATAATGATAATGAAATGATATGTGAGAAGGATAATGATGATGAGAATGATAATGAATAATAAATGATATGGGAATGATAAAGATAAATATAATAAAATGAATGATAAAATGAGAATGAATGATAAAATGATAAATGAACCCTGAATGGATGCAATGAATCAAATGTCCAAATGTCCTCCACAAAGACTCAAAACTATAGGACAACCGTTAATGCGTTCATTCAGCCTTGCAAAATACTGATGTGAATCCAATATGCAGATATATACAATGATCTAATGAATATGCAACTACATGAAACTAACCAGTTTGTTGAGCCAGTTATAAGCCTTCTTGAATCATCATAGAACGTTTTGAAATGTTGGAAGTATGTAAAAGCATCAAAGGGGAAATTAGTGCCAATGATGACCAGAGTACAACTTTCATGTATTTTGATATAGCAAGCGAACACAAGCATCGAGGTATAATTGAACCGAGATGACCTGAGCATTTCTTGCATAAACAGACAAAGATTAACCACCTTTCTGATGCAAATGTGGAACTGTCATTGATGATATCGCTTTGGTGATCATGTCTTGTGACATATTTGCATCAGATTGACTGTTAACCTCCAGACAGCAGACAAAAGAAAAATCATTCTCATTCCTTGCCACTCTAGTTCAGTACATCAATGAGTGTGCTCTGGAGTAATGATATCAAAAATCAAACAACTTTTGGTCAAACATGTAATACTGTTATTTCATACATTATTTAGATATTTGGATCATTCAATAGACAATGATATGATATCTTGCTGAAAAGTGTGTCATGATCGGATAAAGTTGTTGCGTGAGTTTGTTGTTTGTTTGCATGATCAGATCCTATGTCATGGTCTAGCTGTTTTGGTATGCTCTGAAAGTTAAGTGCCCCCAGTCGAGTTTTGCCCCGTTTATTGACACAACTTGCAGAAAAGAATATGTACAAACGATCAAGCCATGGTAAGACGTTTTAACCCTCTAGGCAAATGGCGGCAGGATGATGCGATTAGTGACCCTAAGATGTGAAAAAGATGCAAAAAAGGGAAGCGCTGAAAAGACAAAGTGCAAAATGAACTAATAGCTGGAGAGGTACATACCGCTTTGCCGATTTTCACTATCCAGGAGCGATAGATTTCGATTTTGATTTTGTATTTTGTCACATTGACGGGCCTCGCTTGCCGTTTTCACCCTATGATTCTTTTGATTTTTATTTTGTCATTAATAGATCACGCTCGCTAATGTTTTCACCCTATGACATTCTCTTTGATATTTTTATTTCTACTCGGACTTTTTTCTCTCTTTACTATTTCTTTTTTTTGATTTCTTCGTGGGACTTTTCTTCTCATTGCTTTTGATTTCTTCAGGATCCTTTTCCTCATTGCTTTTGATTTCTTTCAAGACTTTTCTCGTTTTTGGATTTCTTCAAGGCTTTTTTCTCTCGCTATTTTTGATTTCCTTTTCATGACTTTTTCTGACTTAAACATAATACTTCTTAAGATGTATACTATTGATGGGTTCATCAAATAGGTCTCCTTCTGGCGTTGATAACTTGTATGCTCCCGATCCGTAGACTGCAATAACCACATAAGGGCCTAACCAATTTGGTTCAAACTTTCCTTTCTTTTCTCTGTCTTGTTGATTACGCGGGTTCTCTTTCAGAACTAGATCACCCACCTGAAAGGTATGTGGCTTGAATTTGTGATTATAGTTGCGAGCCATCATCTGTTGATATGATTTTAAATGGTCTGCTGCTCTCTGTCTCTTTTCATCTAAAAGTTCTAACTCTTGGAGTCGGGAAACTCTATAGTCCTCATTTGTTATGAGACCTTTCAGTGATACTCTTAAGGAAGGTATTTCTACCTCTAAAGGGCTACATGATGTCCTGCCCATGCACGAGGGGCAAAAGGTTTCGCCTCTCGTTTGCGATTCTAATACTCAGTTCTCGTAAAGCCCACAAATGCGGGATTGGAGTTGAACATGCCAATCCCTTCCCAGCCACGCCTCTTCAAGACATCTCTTGTTTGACTTATACCATTATTCAATATTGTGAACACTACACGCCAAATAAATGCAGTTGGCATGAAAGGATGGTGACTATTTCCAAAGGACTTTAGAGAGAGGTACTGCCTCAATCCACTTAGTGAAATATTCTGTCACTGTGATAATGAACTTATGCCCATTTGAAGAAGGATGAATTTTTCCCACTAGATCTAACCCCCATTGAGAGAATGGCCAGGTGGGTGTAAATGAATGAAGTTCTTGTGCAGGAGCATGAATAAGATTCCCATGAATCTAACATTTTGAGCATGTTTTAACAAAAGTGAATGATTCCCTTTCCATTGTAGGCCAGTAGTAACCCATTCTAATCAATTTCTTGGATAAGGTTAGTCCACTTGAATGAGTACCACAAATGCCCCCATGAATTTCTTGTAAAGCTTTGTTGGATTCATCACGTTCAAGACATCGAAGTAAAGTACCATCAAGACCACGGCGATAAAAGGGTATCAGCAATAAGGGTATATCGGGAGGATTGTCAGATAAAGTTACGCTTTTTGGTTGCAGGATAAGTCAGGTGGTAAAGTATCATCTTTTAGGTATGCATAAATCTGACCATAACAGGGTGAATCGGATCCTACTAGGTGGCAGATAATTTGGCTTTCAGGTGTGTCATAGGCAGGTGTAAATAATTGTTCCACCAGAAATTCATAGCGAGTCTGTTTTTCTAGGAGTTGTATCAATGAGGCGATTGTAGCCATAGCGTCAGCCGCTTTGTTGTCAATCCTTGGAATTTGTGTGAACTGAATGTGTACAAATTACTTCTTGAAGTCATCAATCATCTTCTTTTATGGCAACAACTTGTCATCTTTGGTTTGATAATCATCATTGATTTGATTAATAACTAGTTGTGAGTCACCATAAACTTGTAGCTCGGTAATCCTCCATTCCAATGTTGTTTTCAGTCCAGTGATTAGTGCTTCGTATTTGGCTATGTTATTGGTGCATGGAAACATTAGCCTATATGACCGAGGAATGGTATGTCCTTGAGGGGTGACGAAGAGAATGCCTACCCCCAATCCATGTTGAGTAAAAGAACCATCGAAGTATAAGGACCATAGCTGCTTAGAGTCTGCTGTGAAAACATCAGCATCTAGAAACTCAATGTGTAAGGGGTGCTCCGTTAGGAGAGGAGCATCTGCTAGTTGATCCGCAATAACTTGTCCTTTGATTGCTTTGCGATCAACATAGTGGATGTCGAACTCACTCAAAATCATGACCCATTTTGCTAACCTCCCTATTAGCGATGCTTTTCTTAGTAGATACTTGAGTTGATCAATTTTTGAAACAAGATGAATTGTATGAGTTAGCATGTAATGTCGGAATTTCTGTGAAGCAAAGACGACTGCTAAACAAGCCTTCTCAATGAAAGTGTAATTAAGCTCATGACTTGTCAGTGTTCTGCTAATGTAATAGATTGCACGTTCTTTCCCATCATGGTCTTCTTGCGCTAATAATGCTCCCAAAGATGTCTCAGTTGCAGCAATATACAGAATCAATGGTTTGTCTGGATTTGGTGGTACAAGAACTGGTGGATTCATCAGGTACTGCTTGATTTGTTGAAATTCCATTTCACATTTGTCATCCCATCTAAAAGGAACATTCTTATGTAGGAGATGTGTGAATGGTAAACTTTTGTCAGCCAATTGTGCAATGAATCTTCTGATAGACTGAAGTCGTCCTTGTAATGATCTTAATTGACTGATGTTCTTTGGGGGAGGCATCTCCATGATTGCTCGAACTTTAGCAAGATCTACTTCAATTCCCTTTTCTGAAACAATATATCCTAGCAGCTTTCCGGATGTGACCCCAAAAACACATTTCTTAGGGTTTAGGCGAACTTTGAATTTCTCCAATCTGGTAAATATTTTTGACAGTATCTCCAAGTGTCCTTCTCTGGTGTGTGATTTTTCCAATATGTCATCTACATAATCTTCCATGAATGTGTGCATCATGTCGTGAAAGATCGTAGTCAAAGCTCTTTGATAAGTAGCTCCAGCATTCTTTAAGCCGAAAGGCATGACATTCCAACAATATGTTCCCCACGGGCAAGTGAAAGTTGTTTTCTCTTGGTCTTCTGGTGCAATCTTGATTTGGTTGTAACCAGAGAAACCATCCATTAATGAGTACATGGCATGACCAGCTGTTAAATCAACTATAGTGTCAATACTTGGAAGCGGAAATTCATCCTTTGGGCAAGCTTTGTTAAGATCTCTGAAATCAGTGCATACTCTTACACGTTTGTCTAGTTTTTCTACTGGTACAATATTGGAGATCCATTCTGCATAGGCAATTGATCTTATAAAACCCGCATCTAGGAGCTTCTTGAGTTCTTCTTTAACCAATAGTGCAACATGAGGATTCATATTTCTGAGTTTTTGTTTTACTGGTTTGGTTCCTGGTTTGATAGATAAATGATGCATTATGAGATCAGGATCGAGACCTGGCATGTCTGCATATGACCATGTAAAATTGACTTGATTTTCCTTGAGAAATTTCATGAACTATGGAATTTCTTTATCTGTCATTGATTCAGCTACCTGTAGAATCCTTGGATTATCTGTAGTTGCAATGTTGATTTCCTTTGTAGGCTCAGTCAAGATGGATGATCGCTCATGATAGTACTCCGGGAGAGTGTCAAGAGTCCCATCAGGTGGTGCCTCAAAAAGGTTTTCACCATCTGATACGCTCTTTATTTTATCTTTTGCTTGATCTAGTACTGCCAAATTATGGTTTTCACCACTAGATCATTTTTCTTTATTTTTATTTTTGTAGCTAGGAGACTTGACACTCTCCTGGTTAAAGACTTCATACCGAAAATCGCTAGTGGAACCATTATTTACATTGTCTGCGGAAAGGAAATTTATGATAGCTTCGTCATTTAGAAAAATAGGTATGTCAATAGGTTCGGTCAGATCCTAGTCAATGAGATCAGGATGGATTAATGGTAGCATGTCATCTGGTCATGTGAAATCAGCGATGGTTAGGGTCAAGACAGAGTTATCGGTAGGATCCGAGGTATGAGGTAGGTCAAGGATGGTACTATTCTCCTGATAGTCTTGTTCGTTAAAATCCGACTCAGTATCACTAGACTCATAGTTGCTTTGTGGTTCAGATTCTTATGGTTGGGATCCTGAACCTTCTCCTTTGATTAAAGTGGGCATAAACTTGTGTATGACATCTACCTCTTTGTCCCTCCAAAATTCATTATTGTGGATGGTATCCCATTCATATTCAGCAAAATCAGTATCAGAATTATTTTCTATGCAATTCAGGATTGATGCCAAACATGTCTCTTTCTTACCTTCTTGTAGTGTGAAAACATTACCTTGTGATTGTTTAGATTGGGTAGCATCATAGCCTATTCTAGTTTTATCATATGCAGCAAGTCCTGGGAGATGGATAGGCTCAACTACGCCTTCTTTTCTTTTTCCAAGAGGACCATTGTCATATCCTATCTTTTGCATGATGGAATATCCTTTCCCATATCTGTCAGTTGGTAAGGTGACATTTAGAACCGTTTCCTCTTCATCCTTATAGAGCCAATCCAAAATTGCTGTATCTTCAAGATCTCCCATGAGGAATTTTTCTTTGATAAATTGTCCATTGAACTTGGTGGTTGGCTCTGTTTGTACTTGTGCTGATGTTGATGCTGTTGATATCTGTTGTTGTGTAATGGAAGGTTGTCCATGTGATCGAGGAGATGTAGGTAGATTAGCAAGACAAAGGGAATATTCCCCAACTCCACTTTCCTTGAACTACAGTTTCTTGTCAAAGTTTTTGGTTAATTGACTGATTTGTGTATCATGCTTAGGAGAATTATTACCAAGTGCTTCTTGATTATTTGGAACCAAAGTATCCTGATGAGCTTTGACATTAGCACAAGTTTGGGTGTTTGAATTATCAGCTGGTATAGTGATTTCCTGTCCATCATATGGAAACTTAAGACATTGATGGTAAGTGGATGGAACAGCTTGCATTTCATGGATCCAAGGACGACCCAATAAGATGTTGTATGCAAGATCTCGATCTAAAACTTGACAAAAGGTATTTTTGATAACAGGTCCCACTCTGATTGGTAGCATGATTAGACCTTTAGACGTTCTTTCCTCATCATCATAGGCTTTAATGGTAATCTTCCTTCTAGGATCAATGGAGTCTTCGGCAAATCCTAATGCTTGAACCACCTTCAAGGTACATATATTTAGACCAGCCCCTCCATCTATTAGAACACGTTTAACACGGAATTTATGGATCATGACCTCTAATTATAATGATGAATTGTGGGGATGAGTAAGGGAAACATCATCTTTGTCTGAGAATGAAAGGCATGTGGGTGAAGACAAATGTCCTACCATGGCTTGAAATTAGTTCACATCCAAATCCGTGGATACAGTCGTCTCAAAAAGGGCTTTGTCTAAAATTTCCTTGTGTGCAGGGGAAATCTTTAGGAGTTCTAAAATGGAGATTTGAGCCAGAGTTTTTCGAAGTTGGTTAACTAAGTCATATTGATGTTAAGGGAAGGTCTCAGTGGATTTTGAAGAGGTACCCTTCAAGACAACTTTAGCTTGGGCTCTCATTGTGACATTCACTTGTTCATTGTCCACTTTCTCTTTGATTTTTATAACATTGACTCGCTCATTGTCTGTATAGAGATGACAAATTACATTGTCATCAATTTGGTTCACATTTTTGTTAGAAAACTCTCCCTTTTGATAATTTGATAGAGGATTTCAAAATGCTTGGTGATCTTCATTGGATTTCTGTTGTCCTTCTACTGTGATAATGCCCTTGTCAATTAGATCTTGAATAGCATGTTTCAAACCTTGACAGTTGTTTGTATGATGACCTTTGCACCTATGGTAGTCACAAAAATAGGCCTCATTCCATGATGGAGGTTTTATACTAGGTTCATAATTGCGTTGCGGTGGTAACATAAGGACATTATTTTCCATGACCTCTTTGAAAGTCAATTCTAAGGATTGTCCTAGTGGAGTGAAAGTTCTTCTATTGGAGAAAAATGGAAAGCGTTGTGGTTTCGTGTTTGAGGTATTCCTTAAAGTGTTGTTGTTGTTTCCCCGGTAGTTTTGGTTGTTGGCAGTCCCCTGATTGTTGTTCATTGAAGGGGGATGATTGTTTCCTAGATTCGCGACTGAATTGACATTGTTGTAATTATTGTTATGAGGAGTGCTCAAGACAAATGGCCTAATCGTGATATGATTTGCATCTACAACACCATCGTTTACAACGTTCTTGTTGCGGGTCCAAAATTTAGACTTGTCTTGATTGTTGTAATGGTTAGATGAGCTAGGGTTGTCCCTATCAAGTTTTATTGTCCCTCTTTTGACCAAAGCACTTTCGATGGTGATGGCATCCTCAATCAATTTCTCAAAGGAAGGTGGACAATGTAGATTTAAGCGATAGCTCATTTCTGAGTTGAGGCTATTGATGAAAGTAACCATTTTCTCCTTTTCAGGAATAGGTCATGGGTACCTAGCGAACATTCTCCTCCATCTTTGAAGAAAGGTAGTGAAAGATTCACCGGGTTTTTGCTCAACTTTGCAAAGATCAATCATGGTGATCTGGTGTTGGATGTTGTAGGCATATTGTGTTATGAACAAATTGATCAATTCCTCAAATGTTCGAACAAGAGGTGTAATCTTAGATAACCATTCCATAGAGTTTACTCCCAGGCTTTGAGGAAATAATCACAATAAATATGTATCCTTGTGGGAAAATTCCAATGTCATGTTTCGAAAGTCTCTAACATGGCCAACTGGGTCTGATTTCCCATTATAATGATCAAATTTGGGAATTTCACAGTGTTTAGGAAATGGAATCATGTTGAGACTTCTATCAAATGGATAAGGACATATGTCATCCAAAGTGTATTTCTTGGTTGTGGTTCCTCCTCATAATTCTTTGAGCGTTCCCTACATTTCTCTAAACCCTTTTTCTAAGGAGGCGAATTTAGATAGGGATGGCTCTTCTTCTGTCATTTTTAATTTCTCAGTATCAAAGTCTTTAGGAAATTTAGCTCCTTGATCGGCTAAGAAAAGAAAGTACTTCTCTTTGTCACGTTGTATAATTTGTTCAAGGATTTTAAGAAACTTGGGATTCTGTTCTGCCTCTTTAAGTTGAAGTTCTTCCTCTTGCTCATCATCACTATCTACGAGAGTTTTGTTCAGGTTTTTGTTCTTAAGTAACGAATTTTCCTCTCTATCAGTCATATTGTTGTCACTGAAAAGGGGATTGCGACTCACACTAAAAAGAGGACTATCACGTTCACCTTCTTCTTGAATGTTGTGTGTGGAAGTTTCTTGTTGAGGTGTTGCCCCTAGCTTGTTGTGTTGAGATCTTGTAAAAATAGGCATATGTAAGAAATCCTCAAATATGATCAAAGGTCACTGAAGGATTTGATTAGGACGCGTTGAATATTCAATTGAAGGTTGTGGTATATTCTCAAACTCAAGAGGTTGATTAAGATTGTGACGTTGAGACAATGCTAATCTTTGATAATAAGCTTGGGTAGCCAAAGGTTCTATAGCATAATCATCAGTGAATCCCCTAATGTAGTCTTGGTATCTATGGAGGAATGTGCGATATTGAAGCAAGACGTCTCGACTCTTATACAAGAATTCTCTGCGATCTAAAGTCTTTTTGTAACTTAAGTTTGTTTTGGGCTTCTTGATCCTATGGAAAACTGATTTCTTGGTGAACTTGGTTGATTTCCACTTTCTCAACATGGGAGTAAAATCTCAGAAATTCGGGTCTATGACAAAAACCTAAAAGCACTATTCTATTTCCTAAATGCGCTGCAGAAAAAGGTAAATGCGTTGGAGAAAGAGTCAAATGAGCTACAGAATACCTCAGATGCGCAGAAATAGAGCACATATGCACAGCAGAATACCCTAAATGAGCCGAAACAGAACACAGATGCACCAGAAAAGAGTTTAAATGCGCTACAGTTTTCCCTAGATGCGCTAAAATAGTTTTCTAGAGACAGTTTTGGCTAGTTTCAGCTGAAACTTTTCATGTTGGTTTTTGGATGATGCTTTATCTGAATTAATATTTTTGAAATCACAGCAAACAATCTGATTTAAGTTGATTCGTAACCAAGCACAGAATAAGACAAGCACAACCTAGGTTAGGCCAGGACAATATCCACTAGACTCCACAGAATATCCGCTAGGTTAAGCTCAATAGGGTTTAAGGGAGTACAACTCCATCCGTATGAAACATCCGCACAAGCAACCTTAGGTTTTCCCTTAAGATTTACATTTATATACCGGTCAGGGGTAGCTTGGCCTTAGCTCCGTTGCCGGTTTGAGTCATCCCTTAAGGTGAGTACTTTTTCCCTTAAGGCAGGCCCAATTTCTAGAGTCAATAACTATTTCTCTTGCACCCAGGATCACACAAGTGCGCAAGGGGAGAGGATACTTCGATTATCAAATCAGGGTTACACAGGGAAAAGTGGGTCTGGTTTTTTGATCACCTAGTTTACACAGGGTGAGAGCATAATCACCTACCACTTTCAAGCACAGTCAAGAATAGTAGACAAGTTTATTTTAAATGCACCAAAATCAAAAGTGATTTATTCTAAGTGAAGATTTTGCTTCACAACAAACATGGGGTTCATTTTAACTGCATGATAAAGGTGTGGTGGCTACCCTAGATTGATTCTTTTTAAAACCCAGCAAGAAAAATGAAAGAAATTATGTCTGCGGAAGGCGTCAGACTTAGAATCTCGGTTACAATTCAGATGTGAAACTCTGTCCCCCAGATGCACAGAATTAGATACTAGATGTGCAACTCTCTTACCTAAATGTGCTAAAATAGAATACAAATGCACTGCTCTATTACCCAGATGCGTGAAAATAGAACCTATATGCGCTATTCTAAATGCAAAGAATTTTTTTAGATTTTCTGAAACAACTTTAAATGTACTAAAGAAAGTCCTATATGCGCTAACTAAACCCCTATATACACTGCAGAAAGTGACGGATGCGCCACTCTGTTTCCCAGATGCGCCGTTGAAATTCTCAGATGCGCCGAAACAGTATTCAGATGCGCCGAAATACCTGCAAAAATATTTTTTTCTGAATCTTCCCGATGCACTGCCGAATGCCAGAAAACCTGTGAGGAAAACCTACAAGAAACCTGCAAGACAGAAGTCTAAAATAGGGGCATAGGCCCCACGGTGGGCGCCATTTAATGTGTGATTGAAAAATAAGTGCGTAAATAAATTAACAATAACTGTTCAAACACACCAATAGAACATTATAATAAAACATAATATAAAAGGAGTAAAGAAGTGAAAACTCTATTCTGCTTCCATTGTCATCCTATTGTCCTCTATCTTTAGTGTTTTTATTGATTCCAGCTTTGTGTTCTCAAATTGTAGGCTAGGCTCAACAAACTGTCTTCCTAAAGAACGAGATTTTGCTATGATGTAGATGCAAGATTAAGCTATGATGATGATTTGAACTAAGAAACTTGAAATAAACATGATGCTATGATAACTGAACTCTAAATGAATTAAGTGCATGAATTCTAATTAATTGCCTATTACCAATGCTTGGATTCACACAGGTATTTATAGAGTTTTTCGAATGATTTTGATTGGCTGTCTCGATTGACGGTTGTGATAATTCCTAGCAGATTAAATGGTTGAAGAAAGATGAAACTGAAGAGAAAATAGAAGAAACCTAAAAACAAGATTTTTCTATTTTATTATGAAAGAGGAAAAAGAAGAGAAGATAAGAAATCATCTTTCTTGAAAAGAATAAAAGAAAGATTTAAAGCTGATAAATAATTAATTAAAAAAATCAATTATTTATTTGTGGAGGACATTCAGCTTTTCTTAATTAAATAAAATATCTAATTAAGCTTTTAAAACCAGAAGAAAGTTGGTGATAAGAAAAGAGCTTTAATCATGTTTTATTGAAAAAAGCTAAATATCTCATAATTAAATAAAATATTTAATTATGATATGAGAAGATTGCACAATTAGGTTAAAATACCCAATTCCATTTAGAAAGAAAGCATAAGATATTTTAATTGTAACAAGATCTATTTTAATTTAATCATCTTTATGGAAACAATTAAATGAAACATTTAATTAATTAGTAGCTGAATCCTAAAATAGAAGAAAGCAGGGTGATATTTAAACCTTGACGCAAATCAAAAGATTTAATTTTAAATTCAAACAATGATAATTAATTTAAATAAAATGTCGTATCATTTAAATAATTAAGTGGACATATGAAAATAATTAAATAAAATAAATTTATTTAATTATGGAAGAGAAATAAGATGAATGAACAATATAATTAAATTAATTAAATTTAATCATATGTAGAGGACTTTAGAAAAATTAATTAAATAATAAATATTTAATTAATTGCCAGGATTATAGACATGACCATTTTTATGCGTATACACAAACATTGTTGGGTTCATTTTGTCAATCTCTTCAAATTAACATCACTTTTGACTGATTCTGAGTTGATCAATTTTTTTGCCTCTTGATGGACCCACGTACCTTCTTTGTCAAACTTTGACTGGTCATAATTTCGACATTTGAACTCCTTTTTCAACCATTCAATTTGTGTCAGATTCTATTTTTTTAGCACTTCAATATGGTGTGAATTTCAAGGGCAACCAAAATAGTTGAATTTTCAGGTTCTCAGGATCCACCCGGATCAAAAACATGCAATGCATATTACAAGAAAAATAGTAAAAAAGCTCAGGTAAGCATTTTACCAGACCCTAGTATTGATTTTCTCCTTTATCTTAGTGAATTAAATCTTGAATGGAGGCTTTTCAATTGTCAAAATGAATCTAAAACTAGATTTTCTCTATATTTGAAGTTGAAATAACAGAACTCTAGATGGTTTTTATGATTTGTAAAAAAAATCCTTCTGGTCGTGACCATGAAGAATGGAAGAGGGTTTTTTGGACACTTTTGATTTTGTTCTAAAAATCTCCATGATAGCTTTTTAAATACTTTTGTATTTGCAATTTTTTCCACAAATCCCAAGTGGGTTTTCTAGCTTTTTACAAAAGAACCATATTTTGAAGAAGAGAAATACCTTCAGGTTGTGGCCATGAAGGAGCCTGTACTAGTTTTATTTGACATTTCTTCTACTCCTTTCTGAAAGATAAACTTCAATATATTCCTTTCAAAAAAATTGTGTTTGCAATTTTAAAAACAAAAACAGATGGGTTTATCTTGCTTTAAGAAGAAGAAAAATGATTTGTTGGTTGCGGCCATGAAAGAATGTATTGGGATTTTTACATGGTTTTCTTGTAGAAAGTTCTCCATTAAATCTATTCAATAGATCTCTGGATTTGCATTTTTAGCTCAAACCCAAATGGGTTTTTCCATGTGTTAAAAAAAACCCCTCCTTACCGCTATATTTTGCATTTCATAACAAATTGAGAAGTGGGTTTCTTATATTTCCTCAGAAAATATATCATTTTGCACATTATGGGCAAAAATACTTCCCAATTCTTTGTATACTATATTTGAATGCCAATGCAAAAAAACCCCATGTGGTAAATGACTTGCTACCTAGTTTAATGTCATCGCATAGTATAAGTATACCTCCTAGAACTTTATACATCCTTACCATTCTATAAATTTTTCAGAATTATGAAGGCTCTACTCTCTCATTTTGCATTCTTATTATTATTTTGGATGATTTTCATGCACTTTGCCACTGTTATCTATCCTTAGGACTATTATTTAAGGTTGATATGATAGGGAGAGGGATTGGAGGAATCACTTGCTAATTCCTACTCTTGGTCTTTCCTCAATAGACCCCCTTGGTGCCTTGCTCCACCAAGCTAACCTATAGGTCCCTGCCTCTGCCTAGGAACCCTTGGTTGACTGACCAATCCCTCTTCTATCCACTTGTTGTCCATTTTCCAAACAAAACTTGGTACTTCACCATGTTCTCTTCTTAGACCTTTAATCTGCCCTAAAGGCCTAATAGCCTCAAACTTCTTCAAGGTTCTTGCAGGGGTTTAAAAATGTTTCAAGAACTTAAAAATGACTAATCTAAGGTCCTTGTGCAACCACAAGCCTCCAACTCTCCATCACTTCCTCAAGGTTCCTTCCTAGGGCTTGAAAGGCTAGTAGCCTTGAGCCCCCAATTAGGTCTCTAAAACAAGGGTTTTATGCTTCTTCCTCCTAAACCCACCAAGGATCTAGGTTCTTGGCTTAAGAATGGTGTTTTCCCTGCCCTCACCTCCAAGAATCTGTGGTCTCAAGCTTGCTTAGGCTGTGTACAGTCCAAACACAAAAATGCACAAGAAAATAGGGTTTCCTTAGCTTTCTCAGGCTAATTCAAAACTGGTGAAAATTTCTTCATTCAAATGGATTGTTAAGGGCTCTTCCTTGTCACCATGCAGAGCCAAGACACTCCCTTAAATCCTCAAAAAATAATTTCTTAAAAAAACTTCACTCCCCTGCATTTTATAGAAATTTTCCTTCAAGATTGCCCCAACCAGGCCTGCTCTGATCGCCTAGGGCATCCATTTGCTAGCCACCAAAAAACTCGCAAAGACACCTACATTTACATTATGTATAGGAATGGAGTTTATATTTTTTTCCACTACACCCATACTTCTTGGTATGATCAGGAAACAATCTAAAACTCCGTTTTTCTGATCTTTACCAGACAAAATAGCAAAATAGAAAATAACACAGTATTTACAAAAAAGATGAAAGTGATGAACAAAAGAGTTTAATGTGCCAAAATAGAACTTATAATGGCCTCACTACATGCTATAAACCCCATAAAATGCTTCCTCTAATCCATTTAGCGGCAGTCACATGGCCAAGAACAGAAAATCAGAACTTTTCACACAGAAAATATTATATTTTCTTGTTATTGCATATATTTTCAAACGTTTCAAAGCTTCCAACCTCCATCCAAGGTCGAGAATTTTCTTTTACAATGCCAAGAAATAGTTAGGTTTACTTCCCCGAGCCTAAGAATGGCCAAAAGCATGTTGTTGGAAAACACAGTGTGTTTTCCAACTTTTGCTATAACTTAGGAAACAACCATACAAAAGGATTCCAATTTATTCAAATTCTATCTAGGAACCAAAAAAAAGTCCTCAACCACAACCTAGATGGTATTAAAGACCTTACCAAAAACAAAAAGAGGATTTAAACCAAAACCTTCAAAATAAGCTTGCACTTAGGCACTTGGGCAGGTGCTCCTGCACCATCATATGTCTCCTAGGAACTTACACATTGCTAGACTACAAAGCATCACTACAAATATGATACTTAATAGACTGCCCTCTCTTTGGTTTCTTTACATTTCATATGCATAGCATGGTTGCAACATAGTTGGATGTGGCTTGATGAAACTCATAGATAGTTTTGAAGAAAGTGTCATCATATGCATTAGATGACTACCCATGTTCCTTTACTTTGAATTTTCTTATTCTGAGAATAAAACTCCATTGTTGCTTAAACTAAAACAAGCCTCTGAAATTGTAACTATTGTTTTGTGTATAATGAAGCCTTTTGAGAAAAAAAGATCTTCAATTTTCATCGTTAGCCATTCTATTTGATTCAAAATATAACAATGTGGATATTTGTATTCAAAAAATGAGAAACCTCCTTTATCCAAGAAAACATATATCCCAAGATGATGCGCACACACAACACTCTTGTGCTTTCCTAAGTGTCTTCAAACCAAAACTCTACTTTCTTGCATTCCCCCTGTGCATTAATCATCATCATGTTTAAGTGCATTTTCTTTCACTCTCACAAGCCCTAGTGAGTTTGTCATTTTATCTAGGATATCCATGTTACAAAAAGATAAAGTGAATTCTTCAATGCAGTCCTAGCTCTTCATTTTTTCAATTGATCTTGTAAAAAAATAGCTTGCTTGTTTCCATTATTTTTTGTCCCCGTCTCATCACTGTGAGATAGTATCCTTTGGGACTAATCAATTGATAATGTGTGTTCAACATGCTTGCTTTGTTCTTAAATAAAATAATTTTGGCAACAACCCACTTAACTATTTGAAATGTAACAATACATTTGAAATAAAGGTGCTTATCCTAGATACAAAGTAGAACATGTTCAATACCTTTTTCTTCTCAAATTGAGCATCTTTTAACATTGTTTCCTCCAGTATGGTTACTTGACGTACATGGCTGATCATTTGAATGTAAGCTCCATTTTTCTACACTATTTTGCATCTCTTGATTGTTAGAAATGCTCTCAAATGTTCAAGTGTTGGCATCACTTGTGAAACACATTTTCTTTACATAGGTATTTTGTTGATCATGCTTAGGGGTTGCTCCATCAGAAGACATTACTATTTACAATGCATTATCTTTTGAACTTTGTTGTCCTCTAGCATCAAATGGTTGTTTCATGCCTCTGTTGAGTGAATGATCATTTATTTTTTCCATGTGAATAGTGTATAGTTCTTTGAGTTCATGGAGACTTGTTGTACCTTAACCTCACTATTCTTTTTCTTTACTTTGCATCTTGCCCCAATCACATAGATTGTCATTTCTCATCGAGTCTTGTTGTCCCAGATACTTATTTGATTGTTGTCATCCCTCTATGAGATGTAGCATGCATTTTTCCTTTAGGAATTCCCTAATCTTCATGTTTTCCCTAACAATTTCTTGCTTCCCCTGAAGGTTTGTTACTTGGTCTTCACAAACATCTAAGTCTTTTTGATCTTGTGCAACAAACTAACACGATATCCTCAATTTAATGTTAGTGGGTAGATATATGTCACTTATGTTGGTGACATGAAAGCTCACCATCCTAGGTGATGTGTGGCCATCCAATAGGATTGAGGTGAGATGAGTTGGACAGTTTCTTTCATGCAACAATGCATGATTATCTTTTTTCCTTCTTGCTGCTCTATATGCCTCATGATGGTTTCAGGAACAACTTGATATCTCCTCTATTTTAAAAGATGCATAATTGAACTTGATTCTTCTATAATTGAACTTGATGCATCATTGAAAGCATATGATTCTTTTAATAAAATGGATCTTGGATACACTTAAGAATATTAAAAGACATATCTAGCAAAGTACACTTTCCTTTTGACATGATGGTATATTGATTCATTCATTATGAAAAGATGAAGTGTCAATTTATTGACAACACACATTGTGTTGCATCTTTTGAATCTGATATTGAAATTTGATCAACTGGTGTGATTCCATGTTGATTTAATGCATCAATAGCATGTTTATCATTCATTTGGTCAATTTTATCAATTTCCTATCCTGCTTAAAACATCAAAGGGTAGCATGTTGAGCTCTACCCTCGTGGGAGCCAAATTTTACCCCACAAGCTATAATTAGCTAAATTAGAATAGTAACAAGACTTCTCCTAAATCTGCACAAGGAACAAACTAGTTATTTAAACAAAGCATATCATAGGTGTGTTTAATTACTAGGTATGTGCAAGATCATGATGGGTCAAAAAGTGGCAATATGATGGGTACGTGGCTGACGACTTTCTTTTTACCCAAAATTAATGAAAAAAATGGTTTTTAAAGGAGATTCTCAACTTTCCACCAATATAAATTATGCTTTACTTTGAATTTAATAAGTAATTATTATCCATTTTCTATTCAAATTATGACTAAATTCCTAATTGATAGATTGATTGAAAAACATCTATAGCTTTCAAAGGGTATCACATTTTTTGAATCCAAAACATGTGTTGCATTCTATGCTTCACATACTATAGGATTAAAACATGAAATTTTGAATTTCATGAAGTTTTGGCCAAATTAAGGTGGTCAGACATATGAGTTTTTTATATTTTTTAAAATCTATAATAAAAAAATCATAATTAATTGTTTACTTGGAACAAAATTACAAAAAAATATGCATCACATCGGGACATGAGTCCTCTACTTATATCTAAAATCTTATAAAAAATAT